>JAHWFP010060023.1:58517-98120 GCA_023313725.1 Lithobius niger | reverse complement strand
CAGACGCTCGAGCTCTCACAGCCAATAGAGCTATCTCAATCGGCTGCGAGTCGAAATCGAAGAGTGACATCAGTCGGCATTAATTTCTACGCGTTCCAGCAAAACAATGGCGGTCTCCATGTCGTGTTTTGGTGATGCAATAATTAAACTGTTGTATCGGACGTACGTAACGTATTCTTACCGCAATTCTTGTGTTAGTTATTGTGTAAGTGATCCAAACGAAAAGCATGCATGTCAAAATGGATGTAATTGCCCTTTAATTATTGAGGAAAAATTTGGTACGTCCACTTGCACCTGGAAGCAAGCTGCAAAAATTAACGACATTAATGCGACTAGATGGCGCCACGGTAGAATATAACAAAAATATCCTGGCGCCATCGAGAGACAGAAATATTGTCAACCTTTACAGCTTGCTCCCAGGTGCACGAGGACGTCCCAAATGGTTTCCTCAATAATTAAGGAGGCCCGTGGCTTGTTTGTTGTATTTAAAGGTCTTGCTTTGTGCATTCCTTTGCTTGCTGCGAGACAGAACTCAATAGTGCTGGACGGTGCAAATGTTAATTTGGTGACAACCCGCCTTTAATGCAAGCATTTTAAAAACAACAAATCATAAGGTAAGAATAGCATTAAAGATTGGTCTTAAAGAGCTATGAACACCATCAAGAAATTTCCAACGATGCAGTAATGGGTTTATAAAAATTGTAGTGTAAATATTGTACGCAGTCTGTGCATGACCTCTTTCTAACATAGCCGGCGTGTAGTAAGTGGCAGCAGTGAGGTGCTGCTCTTCATTTTGTGTTCTTTTATTGCTAGTATTTGCTTGGTTATGTTTTTTTTTTAATGTTTTACCACTCTCATCGTTGTCTGTATTGCGTTTTAGGTGAACAAGATCCGTAAATGAGGGCTGAAAATTAAAATTTGCTTACTAAACTTTGTAAAATTTGCGTGCTAAACTAAAACACGTCTTGTGAGATTCGTGCTAGTCAGTGGGCATCTTGGAATCGATTCTACTTTGCGTACTTGGATTAGTTTGGCGATAGCAACTTAAAGATTACGGTACACTTAGTAATTTTCCCCCAGGGACGACGTTATGGGGAGAGAGAGGGGGGTGCGCTCGCCCCACCACATTTTTGGCTGCCCCCTCCTTCACAACACATCAGATCAAAATCAAACGTATACACGAAGAAATTCTGATTATTTATTAAGAAAACTACGTTAGTTTCTTTCACAGCGACAGGAAGGACTTGAGGTTACATCAATAGAGCCCAGTTGTTACTGTGAGAGTTGGAAAAAATCATGTATTTTTTCAGTTAGATTTAAAAATATTCCCAAACAAATGGGGTATGAAGTAGTTAAGAACGTTCGGTGTGAGAAAGAGAATTACAATTGAGTGTTATTTTGATTTTTTGGGGGCGGGGAGGGGACAGCTGAAATTTAATTTTTCGGTTCGTCCCCCCCCCCCTCCCTCCCCCGACTAAAACTTCTGCCCCATTGTCGCCTCCACAATAAAGTGATTCTAGCCTTGTCCCTGATTTCCACTATTGGAAATTATAGTCCTAATTGCTTACATATAGGCCTAATCCCGCAAATATAGGCTTAATTACGTATGGCGCTATATCGCGTCTTACCTTTTCCAGACCTACGAGGGTTCCTGGTGATAGTTGTGGCTACTAAACCATGCGCAATGGCTGTTTGCCGTGACGTCACCATGAGTTAGCCAATGACGAACGAGAACAACGGCTGTTTGGCCGTCTCATTGGACTAGCCCAGTCACGTGATATGCACGTCACAGCAAACAGCCATGGCGTGTGGTATAATGCCTCTGATAATGCTTTGCCTTCGAAGCAACTGAAGCAAAGTATTATTAGAGGCATTAGTAGCCGTAGCTGCCGCCAGGGTCCCACGTAGCATTGGAAGAGGTAAGTTGCGACATCTTTATAACTTTCTAATATGGTACGGTAGTACGTAGCGTGTGTCCAGAAAATAGTCCAGAAATTACCTTTAGCTCCTAGGCCTACAGGGTTCGTGCATTACTGACGAAACCATATTCAAGGCTTTTTCAAGCCTAACTTACAACCAATTTCAAGGCTCTTTGCACAGAAGGCTTTCAAAATTACTTTTTAATTCCAGCGTTGGAGGAATACATCACCTAGCAGCAAGTGAAACAGTACTTGCTCAGCTGCCCCTTCCGGCAAGAATTGCTTGCACTGCACGGCATCTCTGTTTACTTTCCAATCCAACCCGAGTGAACCACTTTTCTAAATAAAAAAAAAAAAATAAGAGTCGGCTGACAAACTATATTCTGTTCATTTTTTAAAATTTTATGCGTAAATTAATGTTACTGTTGTGGTTTCACCTCATTCCGAAAAAAAAACTGCACTCACAAAATTCAAGTTTTGTGACTCTAGGGTAACAATCTGTATTTGTTAAATTTGTTAAATTATAACGTATACCTCCCCATATTCTGCGCATAAGAGTTAGCTATTACCATGCTGCAACGGTCGCTTAAATCAAAATCTTAGAAACAATCGATGGTCGACCTTGCCGGTGAAAACTTATCTGCAACATCCAAGGTCATTGTACTGCACTAGATTTTTAAGATGGATGTGTAAAGATGACTGACTGATTGCTCCCTAAATGTCCATTAACAATAATGCGTCAAGTGTTGAGTGTTGAGTGACCTACGGATTACTGTAAGATTTCGTCCCGAAAGCAGTTTTAGTAAGAAGAGGTCATTGCTCCCGGCCGTACCTATCTCCGAAATTCTGTACGCACATTTTACCGCGTAATGATGTAGAAATAAAATGCCGTGAATCAGATGTAGCGTGTAAATCAGTCAGGCAGGTTGATAACTGAAAGTTACGAGTTAAATCATTGATGGTGTCGTGCTGTATCAACACGGTGCTTTCCAACATTAATTGTGTCTGTTCTCTACTGTTCTGTTTCCTCCTTCACGGTTGTTAGTGGTCGTAAAGATATCAAATTCGACAGACTAAATCAGTCGTAATTTTTAATGGGAATCCTTTTTTTTCCGTCTTTCTATATATTATTTTCAAGTATGGCTACACAACTGTAACAGTACGGCGATATTCGGAAACGCTTACGAAGGCAGATATGAAGCTTTCAGCTTGTTTCATGTACACGACAGCATTAAAAAATATAATAAACCATTTTATAAGTCCAGGCCTGGCGGGGCCCAATACACTGCTGGTTTAGAGGCACAGTCCTACACTGACGTAAGTAATACCAAGGACACATTCTTCTTCTTCAAGACTAGGTCTGCACACCCAGTGGCTGAGGTCGGATCGGGTGGCGGGGGAGGCGTCCAAGCATGTGTCAATTCGAAAGAACTAGAGTTTAAAAGAACTTAAAACGAGAAAGGTATTTTGTTTCTCTAGTCAAGGCCGACTGGAGTAAAAATTCCGTGTGTCAATGGAAGATGGGCCGAATACGCGAATTTTCCAGTGTCTAATTTTGCACACAGATTATGTGCGTCATTTTAAGATCTAAGTTCGAACGCCCGGTCGAATCCGTCGTATCGGGAAAATCGTCCACTATAGTTTGTTCCACATTATGTTTGCAGGAAACTGACTGTAGTATGACGCCACGTTTCTTTGCACTACAAGTGCAAAAGCATGTGATATCACATTTGTAGACTCCACACAGTTATTGTTAGAGTCTACGAGTGGTGTATTTACGTGTTTTATTGCCCTGTTCGTAATAGAAGAAACGTTGCGTCATACAGTGAGTTTCCTGCAAACATAATGTGGGACAAGGTATAGAGCAGTGACACGATGTAGTATTATTGTATTGTATATAACTCTATGCTGGAGCCTTAATGGTTTAGCTGCAAGGGGCACTGCAGACAGAAACAGAAGGGCGTCATACTGAAGCCGATGCTGTGAAGAGTGATCTCTTAGACCTAAAACGCGCGATTTTTGTTGTTGGAGAAAAGAACGTTATTTTAAGCCTAAGAAATCCGCTCTTCCGTTGTTTTCCCCTCCATTTTTATGTAGTGCACCTTGTAGTTATGTCCTCCAAAACCCAAACTGGTGCCAATATGGCGGCAAATGTCACTGCTCTATAGAAAGATTCAAAAATTGTCGTTAGTAGCAAACGCGTTCAAGTTCATATATCAGCCGACTGACGTCACCCACCGACCGACCAATGGCTGGCTACTACAGCGCCATTTTACTCGATCCTCCACATCAAGTTTGGCCCCAAACGTCTATTTACTTACCGTTAGTCAATCCCTTGGTAAAAATCCGTTTAAAATGTGGCGTCTTGAAAGTTTTCTGTTGAATAATAATTAACTATATTTACTGCGTCCCGCAGTATATGATCCTTTGCGCGCTTACAATAACCATGACGTTTCATCTGTGTGTGTGTGCATGTACTGATTATCTAATAATTACCATAAGATCAAAAATCTAAAAGACTAATGCGGTAAAAATTAAAATTAATTATTCCAATAGATCGCCGAATCAAAATTATAAGACACTAGCCTAGAAAATTATAAATTGTGATGTTAAAACGAGAATCATTCCGGTGTGCGACGACACGATTAATGCGTTCACGCTGGTCCGTCTATTAGGCACAATGCCAATTGAGACGGTAGCTGCATTCTTCTCTGCGAGGAGCGCAGCTACTATCTCAATTGACCTTTGCGATGCTATATGCGCGGATGGTGATCAGCGCGTCGCTGTTATGAGAAAGGCGGAATGCTATAAGGCAGACCGGGTGTACCCTTTAAATGAACGTAGAGTCGCTTTACATTGTAGTGTTTGTTTGGCTTCACCTTTACTTGACTGAGTTTGAGCAATACGCTTTTAATGTACGGCGCGTGCACCTGCTTGCGTTAATTGCACGAGTGAGGTCATTACCCCTTTACTATCGCTTATCTCAGATAACTATACAGTTGCGTCGTCATTTTTATTCTTTGATACTCGCGTGTAAATAAGAAAAACAAACCGTACATTCTACACCTACAAACGAAATTGTTCAGAAAAGGATTTGAAATACAGAAGACTGCATATAACGAGCATCTGAAGGAGGAATTTTGCCGTATTGAAAAAAAAAACACTAACTTTTTGGTCAACTGGCCACCTTCTTTTCATGAACAGCTCATAAAAAGAACCCTTTTTCGCCGTAGTGTAAAAACCATCCTGCTAAGGAACCAATTTACTAAACATCGTATTGACCAAGAAATCGCAGAATTCATCAAGACTGAAAAAAACGGTGGACCTAACCCACAACCTAAAATTGAAACGTTAGTGAGGGTCAGCCTAGGGTTTCTGTGTTAAACTTTCAACTTTTGAGAGCTCATAACTCCGTAAAAAGCCTGAATATTATTTTAAAACCAAATTTGGAATCTAGTCTCGACTAGTCAAGGCCTGTCTACAGCCCAACAATTTTGAAAATCGGCCCAGCCAAATCCGAACTCTATAGAGAGACCAAAATAAACAACTTCCTGTTCTTGTTGTTGTTGTTGTTCTGGGGGTGTACCTTTCGTCTGTCCTCTCTGCAGGACAGTACCTAAATTCATGTGAATATGGTCAATTCATAGCTTTCTTGGTGGGCATGTGCCTTTTCAAGGTTATTTTAG
The DNA here is from genome assembly GCA_023313725.1 of Lithobius niger. NCBI lineage: Eukaryota > Metazoa > Arthropoda > Chilopoda > Lithobiomorpha > Lithobiidae > Lithobius > Lithobius niger. The sequence goes on along the minus strand of JAHWFP010060023.1, from coordinate 92,515 downwards.
TGTAACTGAAACAGTTAATAGAAGCAAGCCATCACGTGCTAACTGATACAACTATTTTGCTGATTAAAAAAACAAATTCTCCTTCTGTAACCAAATTCTCCCAAAGAACAAGTAGGGAGTGTTCATAAATTACGTAACAGGTTTTTCTATAATTTAGCTCCCCCCCCCCCCCCGTCCCTTTTGTAATACCAGTTCAGCGAAAAATAATTTTGCGAAAATTAGTGTGTTACGTAACACCCTACAGGTGTTACGTAATTTAACACTCTCCATGTCGGTGTAGATAACATTCCCGTTAGATTCCTGAATACTGTTCGGTTCACTCTCAAATCCCTTGTTAAATGTTAATGCTTATTGGTTGGTAATAAATATAGCGTTCTGTCCAGCAACAGTTCTGTTGCGCGTAAGAAATGCGGCTTTCATTCAGTGTAGACATGAACCCTTCACCGTAGCATGCATAATTACTCCCACTGTTAGGCGTAGATAGGATTCCTACCATCTCCGGATGAATGTACTATGTTTCTTAACATACGACTGCTACTGGAAAAATTCCGATTTCTTTCAGATTTTACACATAGACGAGTTGATATTAAATATTAGTTGATATTAAATGAAACAATGAATACACCATCGTTCTATTAATCTGTAATGGACGCCATCTTGACATGAGGACCATTTTGAAATTAGGATTTCGTTTGATTTCCTTCAAATTAAAAACGGAGACGAAAACAGTCGATACCAAGTGTAAACAGTGAATGTGCCATCGTCACTAGTAATTTCTAATGTCCACCATCTTGAAATTGTGCGGCCATTTTGGAATTGCGCTTATTATCGTCAGATTTCCTTCAAAATTTAGAACGGTGACGAAATAGTTGATACGAAGTGAAACGGTGGATGCGTTGATTTCCGGGGCCTTGGGAGAATTTGCTTTGAGCCGGGAAGCACAATTTGCATTGTCTATCCCCAGTTGGCCTTGGGGTTGAAGAACTGAGTTCCTTCTTTGCTTTTAGGTCGTTTCACAACTACTGCAAAAACGACCTAGCGTAAGTGGACCAATCGCAGCATTAATGATATTTTTCGCATGTATTTATTAGGTAAGAACCTATACAGCGCAGTTTTTAAAGGCACATTCCACCCGCCTTATAACAGCCACGCACCATTGCCAACGCACCATTTCGCGAGACTCGGCGAAGTAAAATAAGACCAACTAAGAGAGGAGGAACGCAGCTACTATCTCATTTGGCCTTGGGCGTAGTAGACGAAACCAGCGTAGAAGAATATATAGGTAGTGCCACTCTTTCTCTACAACGGTAAACATTTGGATGAAAGAAGTACCTGCTTTCAGCGATTTACCGCCAGAGGGCGCTGTCGTCAAGTAACGGAAGCGCAAAGTATCATGGGGATCAAAACTATTTAGCGTCACTAAAACAAATTGATCACGATTAGAATACAAAATTAATCGTTTGTAATGTACCATAATTCAATTACGACATTAAAATAATTTAAAAAAAGATCGGAAGTGGCTGATCGTTTTACTTTTTGTAATCCAACATTCAATTTTAAAACGGGTTGTCGTTACGAGTGGAGCTAAGTTTAACACAGGGTTTTTCCGAGAACGCTCGACAAGCGTGCTCGTCGCCCGTTCTGGCTGAAGTTTCTTCCTTGATTTATTTAATTGTAACGATCTATAATATACAGTTTGAATCGAGCACAGAACAAGTTCTTCTACTTCGGATGATGCCCACGCACGAGTATTTCGTCTGTTTCCGCAGTTATTGTCGCTATTACAATGGTTACCATGGCAACGGCGCCGCCATTTTTTATTTCAAGTTTCGGCTCCTACGTCGACCAGGCAAGTGCTGCCTTCTGGTGCCGTTGGTGGAAGCAGGTCTTTCTTTAAGCCACGTTTTCAGAAATGCGTCACTACCTACTAATCTACCCTGGACGAAACAGAATGAATACAAATTGCGTCGTCACAAACTAAAAAACTTTTCGTTTTTTAACATCGCCCTGCAATCTATTGGCATAAATAACTTTAATTTTTACCACATTAGTCTTTTATATATTTGATCTTATGGCATTTATTAGCAAACGATTAGAAATTAGTACATGCACACGCACAGATGAAACGTCATGGTTATTGTAAGCGCGCAAAGGATCATCTAATCGCAGAATGCTATTAAATTAGTTCCTAACATTCAACAGAAAATCTCTAGAACGCCACATTTTAACACTGATTTTTTAGCAAGGGATTGATTAACGGAAAGTAAATAGACCTGTGGAGCCGTACGTGATGTGGAGGATCGACAAAAATGGCTGTGGGAGGAATGTACCTTTAACGTATAGGTTATTGGACACCTAAAAGTAATTATGATCATTCGTTCGGTAATTGGTAATCGAGCGTCCCTTTACATCACTCCTTGAATGAACTCCACACGTAAACAGCTTTACGTAAGATTGACAGAAGGTAAAAGAAATATCATCTAACGTAAAGAACGGGGACGACGCTAAGGGGGGCGCTGGCCCCCCTAAATTTTTGGCCGCTGCCCTGGCGCCCCCTCCCCATCAGATAAAAATGAACCGTAGAAACGAAGAAAATTCTGGTTGCTTATTAACCCATAACCGCCTAGCTACGAAAGTACGCCTTCAATGTACAACGGCGAAAAACTAAGTCCCAGCGCGAGCTTTGTGAGGGGTCCCCCCGAGCAAAGCGGGCAGTCACAGCCCAGTGGTCAGCGTCGTCGGCTCCAAACCAAGAGAATGCCGGTTCGAATCCGAGAACAGACCCAAGTACCAGCGACAGGAAGGACTTGAGGTCACATCAATGGAGCCTAGTTGTTACTGTGACAGTAGTGAAATCATCTTTTTTCCCCAGGTGCATTTAAAAATATTCCAAATAATGGTGTAAAAAACAGTTGAGAACGTTTGGTGTGAGAAAGAGAATTGCAACAGTGTTATTTTTACTTTTATTCCTTTTTTTTTTTTGGAGGGAGGACCTCAAAAGTACCATTTTTCGGTTCGCCCCCCTAGCTAAAATTGCTGCCCCAACGCCGCCTCCCCAGTAAAGTGATTCTAACGTCGTCCCTGGTAAAGAAATAGACATGAAATATGAATGCGTTTGCAACATTTGCCCCAACGTTGCAAAACTGAGTCAAGTGATAGGAAAGTCAACAGAAGCAAAGCACCTTTAAATATTGAAAAAGCTGCTTCTAGTCGTGAAGGATGGGAAAGCTGAAGTGACATTTAATCTGAAATACGTCCTATAATTTGTAACACACGTGATGAAAGTTACGACGAAATTCATATCCAAGAATGTATTCCAAAGCTAAAATTAGCCTTAATTGTTTTTTTGTCCCATGGTTTTTTTTTTAGGTGGAACCTTAAAATCATGTTTTTATCATTTTTTTTCCCGTTCGTTTGTCTTGTTGGGATTGTACTTTCCGCACGACACCAACGGAGTGAGCGGAGCAAAATGATAATTCTATAGAGCAGCGTCATGTGACGTCATGTTGGCTACGAATACAATTTGGTGGGCATAACTACAAGGTGCACTAGATTAAAATGTAAGGGAAAACACGGCACTTCTAGTCAAGACAGTGCTCTGAGAGGGGATTTCTTAGGCTTAAAAGAATGCTGTGTTCTCCAACAACAAAAATCATGCGTTATAGGCTTAAGAAATTCAGTCTAATAGCACTGGCTTCAGTAAGACGATCTTCCTTTTTCCCACCAGTGCACCTTGCAGCTAACCCAGTAACTGGCTCCACCATAGAGTTATACACAATAATACTACGTCGTGTCACTCCCCTAAAGTCTAAATAAAGTCAAATGAAGAGGACAATGCTGTCGAACCCGACTGTTTGCTATGACTGGTATTTGTTTAACATCGTCGTGTTTCATATCGTCGTGGGGGTAGATAACCCAGTTTAAGTTCGCCCTCCCTAAAAACAACGGCGGCATCATCATCAGCAGCAGCAGCTTTTTCTTGCTTTTTTATTTTCTAAAAATAGCTTGTTTGAACGTAACTCGTTACGCTATTATTGTTTAGTTACATTGTTTCCAGGAACGCGGATGCGTCGTGGTTAGGGCTTTATTACGTCATTTCCAGTTGACATAAAGACAGACAGCTGTGCGAGCTAGTCTGGGGTCATTAACTGTTCGATTGTTGCAGAGCGAGGCCGATAATAGGGGCGGGGCTCTGACGCGCCATCCAGCTACGAGAGGCGAGCGAAGAAGGACGCTGCTCACTCATGAGAGGCCATTTTGTTTGGCGTGTAGCCATGGATTCCGAACCGAGCCTGACTTGTCAGCAGCGAGAATAGCAGCGGGCGTCCCCTTTGAGAAAGTGGGACCTTTCCAACCAGCACCAGACAGTCCTGGACGGAGTTATTGAACGGCCTTGGTTCAAGGTGCCTGCGCATTGATCACATGGCCCGGCTGGCTTGTTGCTATTTAGCGGTCGTTCACCCCAAGATGGCGGCCGTTCGCGCCAACTGCAGCTTGAAACAAGAAGATGTAGCACTCTGGCAGTAAATTTTTGTTAAACTATGAGGTGATGTTTTGTAAATAAAGGCTTACTTTACAATCTGTTAATAGATGTATTCACTTGTTTCCTGTTCACCTTTCCGTTGGCCTAAGCCGAGTTACAAGGCAGTTTAAGAGAAACCAAATTCAAGTAATAACTTGGCAAAAGAACGTACTTCTGTTATAAAACATGCCTGTAGGCCTAAATAATTTATATGTCCCAGATAAATGCCACAAATTTATCATGTTTCAATAAATAGGAAAAAAAAATGGACATAGATATCTATGATTTCTAATTGTTGCTTATTTGTGCTGTGAACAGTGGCTGTCCCGTGTTCTGTGCTGCAGGACAATTTGAACGAAACCAAATTATTCCAGTTTTAGCTTGCAGAAGCTGCCTGTTTTGACAAGAGGTAAAAGGTTCAATGCCTATAATATCTTCATTGGTTAATCAGCTAGCTCGAGATTTTCAGACTTTTGTTTCCTGACGGTCCTTTTCAAGCTGGTTTCGTTCAAATTTACAGACTCCTTCAGGTGTTCTGCGAGGCTCAGTTCTTGATGCAATACTTTTGTAACATCTTTAACAACGATTTGTTTGCTCTATGGGTACTGGCTGCATTTTCATATGATGTTAAAATCCATCGTGCCGTTTGTTCAGCCACTGGTCTCCTGCTCTTTCAGTGCAAACTTAAAGTGGCACTATCAACGATTGAAAACCGTACGAAAATACCGTGGCGCCATCTAGTGGTAGTGATATTGTTAATCTTTATAGTTTGTTTCCAGGTGTACGAGGACGCAGCGAATTTTCACTCAATAGTTATGGAGGCTTTTGCTTGTTTGTGTCGTTAAAAGAAATGGCGTTGTGCATTCCTTTGCTTGATGCAAGCAAGTGCTAGATATCGCTAGACGTTGTCAGATTCTGCAAACTTTCAATCAGTGATAGTGTCACCTTAGAGCAATATATTCACTCCGTTACTTAAACAGTATGATGCTCAATGAGATCACGATTCCAAAAGACTCGGGTTTTAATGTTTCACTGAATGCAGTGTTTCATATTGCGTAAAAAACATGTACCTTCCACATGTGTTGAATGAACTTACTATCCTTTCTAAAGAATAATAATTTCTAAAGACTGTATTAAAGACCTCAGTAGGCTTGTTGATCAGGTTTTTTTTTTTCAAAAAAGTGCCACAAATGCTGATACTGTCCTTTAATAAAAGTTCTTCAGTGTTCTCTGTTGCAATTTGGAAGCTCTTTGTCAGTCCGTCCCATTCTTCTTCATTTGAAGTTGTACTGTACAGACTCGGAGCAGGTCAACCAGGTCAAGATTTCAGCAGAATCACTGGGTGTGAGCACCTGTGACCTGACCCGAAGTTTCGAATCAGATTTGGCTGGTAACCGGTACTGACCTGGTACCTGTGTCCACGTCATAAGTCACAGATTAGGTAAACAGCATGGTTTTACTTGCAGGTATTGAGAGTCATTAATCAAATGCATCATTTTTCTAAAACAAACCTAACATTACAGTAGAAGTTTTATTTTTTACTATTAGCATTGTAAATTTGGATTAAAACGGGCTTCATTTTCTTTCACCAGGTCATTCGATAAACGAATCATTCCAGGTTACCGGGTTCCAAGTCAATCAACTATTGTGTCATCAGCTCACAGAAAAAGTGGCCCGATTCACCTCTGGTAGGCTACTGTAGTACAGGTATACACCAATGAAAGTGTTAGGAGACAACTGGATTGTCACTTTCCCCATTCCTCTCGTCTGGGGAAGCCATCAAGATCTTTGCATCCCCGGCAGGCCTAACCTTGGTTGTAAGACAGTTGATACACTAGCGCACCTTTCCTTTGGCCATGTTATTTTTGAACTTTTATTTGTATGTGTACAACTGTTATAATATTTTATTATCTTTCGTTGCTTTAACGGTTAATTAGTTGGTGGCTTTGATGCCACCCTGCCCCATTCCTTTTTTATATGCTTATTAAATGCAGTTTCTTTTAGGCTGGCAGTCAGCAATCCCTGTGATCCACGACAGGCCTGTTGCTCTTGCAACAAATTGTTTATTATTATTATTGTTTGTTTAGAAGTACAGAAGAAATGAAATTGGGCTAGTAAGCTAATGCATTTTCAGCAATTTCAGAGCTTTTGAGATTCTAGGAAGCTTATTTTGAGAAATTTTCGTAACATCAGTCAACTCCTTACTTATTTTATTTGTTCATCTGGGTTACTTGCAATTGTGCAATTTTACTTGATCGGGGTGGGGGGGGGGGGGGGTAAGGCTGCTCCCCTCCAATTACTCTAAATAACTCTCAAGATTCAGATAACATTTTTGAAAATACCCAACAAAGAGCGTCCTAGTTGTCATCAGTTTATCCTTTGAGTTTGTTCGACCTCCTACATTTTTTTTTAGCAGAGGTGACATAATTGAGACTTTTCAACACATGAAACAACATTTTTGCATCCCATACACCTGCCTTTTCACTACATGGAATATATCGGCCGTCCAACTTGTTGGAGTGTTATTCAACTCGCTTTGCCTAAGTTCCATTGTGACACTGGAAAATACTTTATCTTCGTTATTCGCTTCCTCATGGAATACAAGACGTGTTGTGTCGTCCAACAGGAAGTGAAAGGCCCTATTCGGTGAACTTAATCTTGTTGTCTAAATTTATTGTTTGCAGAACCTTCCTTGTTTTGCCAGAATGGATTGCAGAAATTTGTCAACTTTATCTAATTCTAGTTGTCTTTTACGTTGAAGAACTAACTGTTCTTGTTTACTAAAGAATAGGTGATAGGTTCACTAACCATGTTCGCTAAGCCTGTGTATCTTGCCTACTTATCTCTAATCCTGCTACCAGAAGCTATTCTTTTCTACCGTAAAAGTTCACTACTTGTATGGCACAGAACTTCTGTACCTAAGATTAGTGCATAGACATAGTGTAGAACTCTTCCTACAGTCCTGTCGCCCAAGACTGCCAAGATTCGAGACGCTTGTGCCTGTCTTCTCGAATCTTGTCAGTCTTCGACCAAAGAACTATCTGAACAGATCTGTGCTATATGTCTAATTGTCTATGCACTAACCTTTGCTGTAGAAGTCTGTGCCAGGCATATAGTATACTTTGTCCGAGTTTTGTAATCCAATATCTCCACAAAACAAAACGTGTTAAGGATTCCCGCCAAGCTTTTTGGCCATTTGAAGTTGTGATATCAAACGCCAAACTTTTTCACCAAGAAATCCCACCGAATAATAGTTCGAAAGTTAAATGAAAAATCTGAAAATTGGTTACTGCTAAATTTTAAAGTATTTCATTTAACGTTTGAAGTCTTATTCGGTGGGATTAACTTGGTAAAAGAGCTTAGCATGTGATATGACAGCTTCAAACGGCCGAAAAGCTTGTCGTGAATCCTTAACAAGTTTTGTTTTGGGGAAATATCACACCTTTTTGGTCGGGAATTCTTAACAACTTTTGTTTTAGGGAAGTATCGTATCTTTTTGGTCCAAATTGGTAAAATACATTTTTTTCCTGAGCAATTACAAGACAAAAAGCCGAAATACCAGTTTTATTGTGCCTTTCTTTTTAATTTAGCAAGTTTCTATTAGTAGGTCTACGTATGTCTTAGTCTTTGTCGAGAAGTCGTCCGAACAGTGGGAAAAGCAAAAATTCTTCATTCGTGATGTTGTAGTCGTGCTGTTGTAAACAAAATATGTTGTTCAGGCTGCTATCGCGGTGGATAACAAGCAACGTGTCGCTTATTGATCTCCTAGGTGCTGGAGGAGGAAGACCACAACGGTTCTACACTGGAATGATATCGCAAAGTTCGCCCGCGCAACTGGAGTGCGGCTGTAAGCCCTCCCATTCTCATCTGATTTCACACCTGGCTTTGGTTGTTCCCCCTGCAGTATCATGCAGTATTTCTAACTGTGGTAGTATTTCGTACATGTTGTATATGTTGGTTTGTAATGGGGAACTAGTAACACAGACAGAGTTTTAAGGTTTTACGATGTTTCTGTTTGAGCAGTAAGTGCTATGTATCTCTGGATAAGTGATAGTAAGGATTTGTAGTTAGGGCGGGCGCATGGCCTAGGGCCGAGGGCTATTGAATTCAATTGTTATTCAGTTTGTTGTATCACTGAAGAAAATACTGTAACCCTGTCCTTAAAATGGTAGAATTTATTGTCGTGAAATCAGCCGGCAGCAAACCCCTGCCCTTATGGCAAAGTGTTCCTTTTTGTAAAAAAAAAAAAGGCACATGTGTTCTGGCGTAGTGGTTAAAAGGGTCAAAAAAGGCAAAAAAAAAAGGGGGCAAAACTGTTAAGAAAGTGGTGCAAAGAGGGGAAGGAAGGGGTACAATCTGCAAAAGGGGTGCAAAGAGGGGCAAAAAAAGGGTAATAACACTCAAAAAGAATAAGGTCCCCAGAAAAAAAGTAAGTTGCCCCTGCCCTCGCGGGAGCCTGTGCACGTCGTTGATTCTGACCGCTATTAAGACTGTTAAAGGAAAAGTGCACTTACGAGAAGGTCATTCATTTATTAAGGAAATTACCGAGGTTCATTACTAGACTGAAACACTACAATGCTAGTGGCCTGAGAACTACATGAACAACACTAAGCCTTTTACCATAATACATCAAAGTGAAAGTCCTTTAAGACTGAAGAATGTTGAAATTTAATTACATATGATAAAAAATAAAATACTTTGTCTTCCAGTTTCACATATTTTCAAACAATGCAGTCACTTCTTTTATCATTTCTACAGCAAACTTGTGCGAGATGACAGATCTATCAAGATGTTCATGTAAAGATCAGTGTTGGGTTCGTTCGCTTGCTTCAATATCAGGAACTCCTGTCTAAGATGGGTGCGCTGGATGCTGCATTGAATCGATGTGGTGACGGTTCGTTGGTGGCTAACGTCATGTTTTATCTAACCCTTTATTCTGCCAATGAAGATTACACGACAAAAGGTCTGAATCTGTTCAGTAAGATCTGTACTATGGGTGAGGTAACAGAAAGTAACAGTTCTTGTACCAGTGCTAAAGGTGGGTAGGGATTTATCACGCTTCTCCTGACCTATAGCAATCATGTTTGTGTGTATACTGTTCAAGCAGATGGTGATGTAAAAATTACTGTGGTTCGTAGAAGACAGGGAGTAGCTCAACTTGGCACAGTGCGGCTTCAGGCCAGACCATGGTGCACAATATGCAGTTTTGCTTTTGGAGACAGGCATCAAAAAAGCGGGTGGCAGGATCAAAGGTCCTGGCCGTCGTTTTAGACATTAAGTCGGTCTACGACTGTGTGGATGGGGATCTACATTGGCAGCACATTCAGGGATGGGTGTGAGTCAGCATACAGTTAAGGCCTACTGGCCCTGCTACAGAACAAACGTTTTGTCACTAGAATGGGAGGCTGTGCATCATGGCAAGAGTCAACAAGCCGGGGATGGCCGCTAGGGAGCAGTCTGACTCCAGTGCCCTTTGCTGCCCTTTTGAATGGGTTACTTCGTACTATGAGGCCTTTCTGTTACGTTGTGATATATGCAGGTGACGTTGCTGTCTGGGGTTAGTTGGCCCTGATCTGAGTGAGCTGGTCACAATAATGCAGGCAGTACTGGATTTTACTGAAGGTTGGCTCCGTGACAAAGGGCTGGTGGATAAGTGGCTGTGTTCGGCAAACCAAAAGTGCCGCTGGTTTCATTGGTGATTCGTGGTCGTTTAGTGTATGATGTTCCTGTCCAATACCTTGGTGCTTGGATGGACACTGATATCTCCTAGGCCTCTAAAGCCCATGAGCTTAGAGCCTCTGTTGAATCCCACATGTGCATCCTCATTTAGTGTTTACATGTTTCTTTAGTTAAGGGTTCCTTTTGAAAATGAATCAGAAGTGATTCAAAACATCGAGGATTTAACGTTCTCATTCAACACCTTGTTAGCTCCTTCTGTACATTCTGAAATTGGTGTTTTTTTTTTACTGTATTCCTCATTCAGTTGGCAGGGCAAAGCTGTAGACAAGCTTTGCACTGCCAAACTTTTCTGCCATACAAGCTGTCAAAAGCCTTTTTGTGTGCATCTGATGCAACGCTTTTTGTGTTGGGGAGAAGTTGGACCTCTTACGGAAAATTCTGAAAGACTTGTCAATCATTGTCTGATCCTATTATAAGTTGTTTGGGTGTGGCAGGTGAGGGGGTGTGTCTTTTCCAGGAGTTGATACCCTATTGGTTCAGATTCAAGGGTACAGTGTCACCAGTTGGCCCATGGCTGTTTTTGAGAGTTGTTGAAGTGGTAAACAAGGTGTCGTGCCATTCTCTCATTCAATCACAGGATGCAATATTGCTTCGGCATTCAATGGTAAAGGCAAGAAAGGAGCTTGGAATGTATGGATGACTTTCCCTCATATCAACATTGTTTTTACACAGTTGCTGACAAACAAGACATCTGGCGTTGTTGTACGATGCCTGACCTCTACCTGGTTTACATGTATGTTGTGATCCATGTTTTTCGATGTTGTACAATGGGGGAATAGGTGTTTGGATTCTGTCTTTCAACCTGTGCTATTCATATGGACTGAAAGCCAATCCGAGTATTAGGGGAGCGAAATTGACCGGCGTTTCTATAGCCTTAAGCCATGGACTCCACCTAGGTGTTAGCAGCCCTATAATCCTAATGAACTAACAGGCAGCTGTCAGGCATTTACTGGGATAAGTGGAACTGCTAGAGTTGGCTCATCCATAAGCCCTGGAAATTGGGTAAAAATCCAGGATGCTACCCATTCTGGTGTGATGGTTTCTGTGTGTTGGGTCCTGGTGCATTCTGCATTGGAAAGAAACCAAGTTGCCATTGGTCTCTTTAGGCTTGCTTCTGCTCGAAAGGTGGATGTGGCGCTGAGTACAAGAATGCGGTCCCTGTAGCGAGAGCACATGGTGTCCAAGTGGGAGAAAGAATGGTTTGCAGAGGCCAAGTGCCATGCCTTCTTTAATGAACATCTGTCTGTGTCAAGACCAACTGAAGTGGACTCCCTTCCACAGTCTTCTGAAGTCCTTTTGTCCAGACTGTGGACGTTTATGCGATACTGAATGGGTACTATTGCAGCTGTTATGACGGAGAAGAGACTGATCGGGCGTTGATGGAGTGGCTCTCTAAGAACACAAAAGTGGTAGAGTATATCAGTGTGTGCAGCTGCTTGACAGAGCCATTGGCCATGCTGTTCACAAAATCTTTTATCTCTGGCTGCATTCTGAATGGTTGGAAAAGAGCGAATGAGGTGTCAGTATCCAAGAGTAAGGGCTCCAGACTTGCAGCTTTGAATTTCCACCCAGTCAGCTTGTTCAGTTGCACCAGCAAAGTATGTAAAAGGCGTTTTCATAATTTTTTACCTGCCATATTACAATGGGCATCGAAGACAACATATAACACGAATTCGTCAAGGGAGGATCATTAGTGCTTACTGCCCGAAATGCATGGACTAAAGCTATAAAGAGGAAGTATGCGTTGATGTGTTCCTTGCCGATGTTGAGAATGCTTCTGATTACGTGGACCACGTAGATGCAGATCAGAGACTAATGCACTTTGGGTGTACGGGTCGAATATGTTAAATGGCTCGAGGACTAGCTGAATGGCAGGGAACAGAGCGTCATTGTGAATGGTGCAGCCTCAGATCGGCTTACAATAACGTCTGCAATTCGCCTATATCTGTCCTGGGATTCACAAGAAAGTTTTAATGGTGAACGTAACAAATTCGCCAATGAACATAACACTGGGATGTACAAGTTTAAAACTAAAGAGTTTTTCACCTAAGCCAGCACATCTCACTTTCGCGGTCACAGTTTCAAGCTGAGTAAACAGACGGCAAGACTGGACGTCAGGAAAAACTTCTTCACGGTAGACATTGTAATGATTGGAACAAGTTACCGGAGGATGGTTGTGGGAGCGCTTCTTTGAAAGGTTTTAGGGCGCGCGTTGGCAAATATCACCGACCGGCAAAAAGGCTCATCGACTCGCTTCTTGCTTCCCAAACTGAGGGCGGGTTTAGGGCATGTTCACGCAATGACTCGCCTTTGTATTCTCGCAGCTAGAAGTTAGAAATCATCTGAAAATCTAACATGTGGCAGTTTTAGCTCTGCCAGCATGCAATGAAACGAGTCAATAATTGAGTTTAGAAGCGATTGGGAAAATTATTTCGTCAGGAGGAATTCTTATCTTACTTTCACAAATTATAAGACTGCAAGCATTTGCTCAAACGATGTCGGATATAGCTAATCCAGGAAGCATTGTTACCATGGCAACCGAAATCTTTGCCATCGCGATTAAATTTCAGCTGCGAGAATGCATAGACGAGTCGTTGCGTAAACATGCCCTATGCAACGACAATTTTCTCACTCACGCTAGTTTTTACTTGGTTAATACTAAATCTGCTGCTTCTTCTCGCCATTATCGGTTATCGAGTTGTCCATACGTAGCAAGAATTTATAGGGGTTCTTGTACGTAGTAACCACGGCAATGACGCGGACGCAGATCTTTTTCGCGTGCCTCGTAACACGATGTATGATGTGTGTGGCATCACAGCGTCGATTTATGACAGCAAGAAAACATTTTTTACTGCAGTACAAGATGGTGGACTGATTTCTGAATGCCATAGTTTGTTTTCAATTGATAACCCCAAAATGCACGCACGGGATTTTGAATTCTCATTGCGAGCAGCTACTTATTCTATGGTCGTCTCATAACTGCCAGAAGCTGTACTTTGTACGAGAATAACAAATTTTGGCAGTAGCGTGAAATGACAACAATGCTGAAGCAATGGTTAAAATTACTGTTGCATTTTGTTCTTCATCCGTGTTGATTAATTTTAAGGTTCATTCAGCCTGCCTTACAACAGCCACGCACGGAACGCCATCCGAGCACGTTACCATTGCGCCGTTTCCCGAGATTCGGCATAGTAATACAAGGTCAACTGAGATAGTAGCGCGAGGAACGCAGCTGCTATCTCAGTTTGCCTTGGTTGTAGTAAACGAAACGGCATAAACACAAAAATTGTGTCGTCGACACTGGAAAGATTTTTGTATTTTAACATCACACTTTATAATTTTTTATGCTAGTATCATATAATTTTGCTTCGGCGATCTATTGGCATAAATAATTTGAATTTTTACCGCATTAGTTTTTTTAGATTTTTGATCTTAATGGCAATTATTAGCAAACGATTAAACATTATTACGTGTGCACACACAAATGAAACGCCATGGTTATTGTAAGCACGCAAAGAATTATATAATTGCAGGATGCTATTAAATTAGTTCCCAATATTCAACAGAAAATCTCGTAGACGCCACATTTAAAAAATGATTTTTAGCAAAGGATTGACCACCGGTAAGTAAAATAGAACTTTGGGGCCGTACTTGATGTGGGGGATCGAGAAAAATGGCATTGGGAGGAATGTCACTTTAATTTGTTATGTAAAAAAATGAACCTGAAAAAAATGAACATGTTTATTTGGCTCGCTTCATCGGCTCCTGGTATTGCCGCATTCATTTAGTAGAAGCTGGAAACTAATCGTAAGTCAATAATGGTTGACTAGCAAATATCGTTCGGCGAGCGAGGTCTCATTGCGTAAAGGCGCTCTGAAAGGAAACTTGACTCTATATTTTTTTTTATCTCAACCGGCCTTGCATTTAATGGTAATAATTCTCGATATTGTCGCTAGGAGTGTTGGCTACGCTATTTGTGTACAAGATGGCGGAGGTAACGTTCAACAAAAAGAAGCTGATGTGTGTTGAGCATCCTGCTGTCGTTAAAAATAAAGACAAAATGCTTGACATGCTGGGTGGAGAAGACAACATTGGCCTGGTAAATCATGTCGTTCGTTATCTACTTGTGCTGCCCAAGGCGGCAAGATTGTAAGACGATATTTAGTCTTGCGATGAAGTGCGCTCAACGTTTAGTTCATTCTCAAGGTCAAAACGTGTTTTTGGATCTGATGTTTTGTTTTGGTTTCAATTTGCAGACGTACTCCGATCCTTCGCATCGTTTGGAAATTCGGTTTCGGCCCGACGATGTGAACTGCAAACCTGCTTTTGGAGATCGGCACAAAACGACAAACGTTTTGATGCGCGTTAAAAAGAAAAAAATCCCGGCTGAGGGCCTGGCGGATTCGTCTGCATGCGAAATAGTTGGAGATTATGCTTACCAATCCGAGATAGTAGGGGTGGTTGACACAACTTACAAATTTCAAAGTAAGTATTTACTTGTGAAAAATTGCACCCAACGAGGTTCCCAAGTTTGTAGACTAAGGTACCTACAAATAGTAAAAAAAAAATATTACTGTTGGCTATTTTTGAAGAATTTTCGTTAATCTATTTGGGAGCCCATCCAATGATCCTATCCAATATAAAAAGAAAAACCGTTCTATCGTGTGTCCTAGGGGTAGAGAGGTCACTATAAAGGGTATAAATAATTTCCCCCCCCCTCCCCCAGGTAGAGAGGTCACTATAAAGGGGATAAATAATTCCCCCCTCCCCCGGGTAGAGAGGTCACTATAAAGGGGATAAATAATCCCCCCCCCTCACAAAACTTGCCTTTGTGCAAAGAACTAATCCTGATTGGGGGTTGTGGTGGTTGCCTGTGGAACTCCTTGTGTGCTTGAGGATAGCATCACTCGCAAACTCGCTCGAAAAAATCATTTAAAGACGTATTTGAACGTCAAAATAATTGGCTTACGGGAGAAAAGGTGTCTCCTCTCCAGTCTGCTTCTTGTTGCGCTAAAATTACCTAAATTGATCCGCTGCAATATACTATTTGCTGGTAGGATAATTGCCTATTTTTAAGCCTCCCTATTATTTTTCCGGCCGGCCCCCCCCCCCAAAAAAAAAAAAAGAGATGCACTGTCAAAACGACAACGTTTCATCTCACTATTCGTTGACTGCGTAGAATTTGGAACTAGGCCTGCGGAATATAAAATCTGGGTGAAAAGATTTGATCATTTTTGTTTATTTTGTTTGTAATTGAGCTTTGATTTGTACTTTGCAGAATTGTTGGAGTAGGCTGTAAGTCCAAATCTTAAAAAGAGAGGAAGACTTTCCCACCTACCCTTCAAGAAACTACAGTATTTATTTTTGGAGTATGATACCATGGTGCTGTAATGCTGTTCAATCAGGCTTCTAAGAATATGCTATGGCTACCCAATCATGGCGGTGCAGCTTAGAAATAGGTCCAGAAAGTGCCTGGGAGAAGCATTTATGTATATTTCTTTTGTGGTGGGTTGGGAGAAAATTGCATAGCTGCACTCATTCTTGTCGCTTTTCAATGATTTTTACGTTTTTTTTTCCTGTCTGGCAAACCTTGTTTTGCTTTTTTAGCTTGAAAACGGTTCTGACTTGATTCCGAAACGACGCGTTTTCAGTGTTTTATTAATTTGTGCACTTCATGGCTTTTCTGCAACCATTATCTTTGTGCACTATATGGCTTTTCTGCTAGGGATAGTCCGATATTGATATCGGTATCGGTATAATCTGTATTTATCGGTATTTTTGCCATATCGGCATCGGACCACTGTAAAGCTTCCGATACAGATATTCGTTAAACCAAGAAACACAACCGTTTCCCCCGCAAAACTTGACACCAAGCGAGGCAAAAGCAACACCCAAGTGAGAAGAACAAAGCCGTTTGCTCATTTGGAATGAAAATGGAGCACGTGATGGTTCCAACTCTCTAAATTTTACAACGACCAACTTAAAATCTGACTAGAAGATGAAGCCATAAGTAGAAATAAGAGTAAACTGCTGTTAGTGCAGCAAAGAACTTTTTGTATAATCTCAGCAGTTGGAACCAAAGCAAAACCAAACACTGAAGTTTCATTAGTATAAAAATTACATTTTTAGTCATGTTTTTTATTATTATTACCGGTATCGACATCGGTATCGTATTGGATCGGTCAGATCGGTTTCCCCATTATCGGTATCGGATCGGTAAAAACTCATATCGGTCGATCCCTATTTTCTGCAACCATTATCTTTGTTCACTTCATGGCTTTTCTACAACCATTATCTTTGGGCACTTCATGGATTTTCTGCAGCCATTATCTTTATGCATCTGGCATATACTAAAAATAGGCTATTGTTCAATTGTGTAACTAAAAGTTGTTGAAATATTGCAATAATGACAACTGCCAGAAAGCCACATTGTGATATGTGTGTTGTCCCCCACAGCAGAATCAGTGACGCACATGACGATACGTTACAGTCAGTGGAAGGCCGCTGTGGACAAATTTTTGTAAAATTTCTGCCGATTTGTTAATTTTTGACAATCCTATAACCTTAATCGGCTCGATGAGACCTTTCCATTTATGGAACCGCCAAATCAACTCGGAAGCGGTTAAAGTACTGAAATTTATTTAGTAAAATCCAGTAAACATATAGGCCTAGGTAGCCATCGATACAAACATTAGCTGCAGACAGTTTTTTTATGATGACTGATGTCGCAGACAGTGGCAGAAAGTTCTGCTGCTAGGGTGATGTCTAAATTTCACTAATAGCTTTCTGTAGATATTAGTGTGAACATTCTAAAATTGTAAATGAATCGGTTAATGTGCGGGAAAATGCTCGACTGCCTATCAGCCTGTCACACTAAATACTGAACTAGGAAACTGAATTAGGTCTGGCATAATTTAAAATTTTGCTGCAAAGTCCTTACAGATTGAATATCTATTGGTTCTGATGTTTATATTCATTATTTTTCCAGGTTTGGTGGATTTTCAATACCTTCCCATGGCTAAAGAAGCGGACGGCAATTACGAGTCATTTCTGAAGCAGTGTGCACCACAAACTATCGAGTCCTTAGACTGGCTGAAAGGAGAAGCACCTTTATTCATTTTACCACCAATATTCTCTCGCATGGACACGCAAGGAGATTTTCAATTTCGTCGAGATCCTCAGAAAAAACTTCCGTTAAGTGATGAAAGGCCACCAAACTTGGTCGCTTGCAGTAAGTGTATTTCACTAACTGAAGCTTTCTGGGTTGGACCAAACTGATTGTTGATTATGCAAACTGTATGCTTAAAATGTGTCGGTTACCCCTTTTTTTTAATACTCGTGGTTGTCATGCATATCTTGGGGAAAAATGAGAGCAGTCAATAGCCCAACCGAAGCATTTTAGCTCTAAGTGCAGATTCTCAACCAAAATTTGCATTAGTTTGCAAATCTGGTGAATTTCCATGCTATTTTCAGTTTTTTATGTAATTCAGAAAATAGCAGAAATGTAGACTTTCTGGACTGCACTCTTCAGTGGCCTAACTAGGGTTTTTTGTCCAGAGGGGGTGGCACTAGCTATTTAGCCGAATGGTGTGGAGTAGAAATCAATAACAGCTAGGGGGTCTTTTGCCATTTTCGGGCATTGTCTGGCCTTGTAAAGTGCCGGTGAAAACATTTTTACAAATTCAGTTCTGCTGACTGCATTATGTGCATAAAAAAAATGTATAGATACTTACTGCTAATTCGTACTATTTTTTAAACACTCATGATGCTTCGTTAGAAATGTTGGTAATGTTAAGCAAACCATGGAGTTAGTAATTGCCGTGCTGTTTAAAATACTCCTTCAGGATAGTCAAGGTTTTTTTCAGTTATGCAAAAAATGACTGGCCTAAATGCTGAATAAGGCTTCAAAATCGTACAAATAGGGAGAATCGCCCCTTTGCCCTCCAACTCGTTACACCACTGACACACTGTCAGGGACCAGTAACAGCATTCAGTTGACAGAAGACTGATTATTTGAACTTCCAGATGCATCAGAAGTTGAATATTGCTCTAAAATGTGAAAAAAATTGTGCCTGCTAAAAAAAATACCAACATCTTGATGAATATTGATTTAAATAAGTGGGTTTTAAAAAATAATAATTTTAAATCAAAATTATTTAAATCCATATGCCATGCCTTGTATTGTTGACACGTTAATACTGTATTAAAATGCTCTGAACACCACTGCGCGCACCAAACTGGGCTTTAGGATGGAGGAGTTTTAATTTTTTTTGTTTGAATGTGGATCTCCATGGATACTGTATTTCATTAAATTTAAACGCTTTGCCAAAAATTATGTGACACTGCATTGATTTTATAATTAACATGCAGAATTGTTATTGTAGCAAGACAGAGACGAACAGCTTTTGCCCATCTTGCAAATTTTGATGACAAGGAGGTGCCAAAAGCAGCCCACCCAGAAGCTGTAGAACAGTTAAAAAACAAGTTCCTGTCTAAAGAAATGACAGCAGTTGTACAGAAAGTAAGTATTTGTATTAATTACCGGGACGTTCCCTCCAAACGAAAGTGAATTTTTTTCTCGATACTTCTTTGAACGTACCATTACTCAATCAATCCTTTGCTGTAAATCCAATTTAAAATGAGGCGAATAAGAGATATTCTGCTCTGTTCTTGATATTATTTTACGTGCACCTTCACCAAATTCCGGCAGCCAATTGAAGACCAATTGAGATTGAAAACTTAGTGCCTTGGCCGAGAAAGGGATGATTTATTCTAATTGGCCTTGGTATTGAAATATACTGATGACAGCGTATTGAGACCTCAGTGTGTGGGGTAGGAAGGAAGGTCACTTTAATGTCGATGTACGTTAGTGGGTAAAAAAAAAGTAGGTTAGGGCCCCCCACCCCAGCCCCCCCCCCCAAAAAAAAAAAGCCAAAGGGGTGTAAAACTCGTAGAGAAAAAAATCTACTTATTCTCTATTTGTTTCAAAACTATTTTTCGATAGAGCCATAGGTTAAGCAAGAAAAATAATGGTACAGTAAAACTAAGGTAGTATACGATTTCAAGTTGTAAAGCCCACCCCCCCAAAATAAATATAAGGCCAGTGACAGAACCCTCCTTACAATAAGTGAAGTACTATCAAAATTCCTTATGTAGAATGTAAAAAAGCTGCTGATAAACACGAAACTACTACAGTAGATGTAACACAAGGACAGTATGTGTGCAAACATTAAAAAAAAAACAGTTAAATAAAAAAGTTAAGCGAAAAAACTTTGGAGTTTGATTTTTGGTTCGGCCTTGCCATTTCTTGTCTGAGGGATTCAGTGATGGTTTTTTGTTGTTGGTCTACCATTTTGTAAACCTTCTGAATGCGGATTTAGTATATGAGTAGACCTTTAACATATAGATAAAGTGTTCTTTTTAGGGATACCTTCAAGTGTACTGCTTGTAGATCAGAAACCTACGAGTTTGGAAATCGTGAAAGGACCTTTGCTTGATAGCCACCACCAATGATTTACTGTACTGGTCCGAATATATGATGGCATTTTTTTTTGAGTTTGTTCCATTAAAATTGCATCTTTGTCATATTTGCATCCAAACAAAATCCATAACTCGGCTAAATGTTGACCAATTTTGAAATTTCTGTACACTATTCGACCCGTTTTTCAAGAACTATCCATTAGAGTCCACAATTACCAAAAAAAAACCCTATATGACGAAAAATAAGATTCTGAATCAACATTGGCTGAACTATGCTATGGTATCAACTATACGAGTAGTAGAGGCACTGGCAGAATCTTGGGTCAAAGTCGTCCACCTTATAATCGTACCCATTTATTTTTGTTGAATTTATGAGCCCAAAACGGTAATTTGCCTTATATTCGAGCCACTGTACAATCAGGCCAGTACGGTAATTGGAATGGACTGGCTACAACTATTTGCAAATTTCAACACAGTGGGCATCTTCGAGACGCCTTGATTACATTGTGTTTAGGCGTGAATTCTATTTTGCTTCCACAACAAGCTTTGGAATTTCTACATATTTTGTGTTTAGTAATGACCTACAGAAGTTCTTTATCTAGATTTGGGGTATTTTTGTGAGCGAGCGCCAATTTTATAAAAAAAAGTTTGCCAAGTTGGTCTTTTGTGCCACTGTTGTTAAAAAAAAAGTAGTAGAGGCACTGGCAGAATCTTGGGTCAAAGTCGTCCACCTTATAATCGTACCCATTTATTTTTGTTTAATTTATGAGCTCAAAACGGTAATTTGCCTTATATTCGAGCCGCTGTACAATCAGGCCAGTACGGTAATTGGAATAGACTGGCTACAACTATTTGCAAATTTCAACACAGTGGGCATCTTCGAGACGCCTTGATTACATTGTGTTTAGGCGTGAATTTTGCTTCAACAACAAGCTTTGGAATTTCTACATATTTTGTGTTTAGTAATGGCCTACAGAAGTTCTTTATCTAGATTTGGGGTATTTCTGTGAGCGAGCGCCAAGTTGGTCTTTTGTGCCACTGTTGTTAAAAAAAAACTTGGTAAGTTCGTGGCATGGACTCACTCTTTATTCTTAATTCTTTATTTAAATACTCACTATTCAATTACGCTGAACCAAAAGTGGAGGTTTTCACCTCAAAACCTGCAAATTTTCAACAACCTTTACTGGTTGTCGTCTTCAGGCAGTTTAGCCACTGAAGAAAAAAATCAGTAAAGGTTGTTGAAAATTTGCAAGTTTTGAGGTGAAAACCTTTGACTTTCGGTTCAGCGTAATTGAACAGTGAGTATTTATCATGAACTTGAAGCAAAGTAAAACTACTGAGTCAACTGATTTGTCAGTGATTCAAAATTGTTTGATTTTGTGGTATGTAATAATTTACAACTGCTCTGATGCACACGGTTATTACAAGTCTCTGATGGATTCGTACAGGAACAGTACCGTAAATCAGAAGTAACACCCCTTCTTCCCCCCCAACTCCCCCATTTCCCAATTTTTTTTCTTTTAAGAACAGTCAACCTCGCACTGACCCAGCAACCCGTCACTTTCACTGAACCTGATAACTTCTAATTTCCTTGCATTCAAGGAAGCGGTGGGGTTTTACTTCCTCCATTTTCTCTTTTTTTTTTAAGAACTGCCTTAGTGCCGTAAATGCAAAATGATGTCAATGTTCAGGGGTGTTAACTCTTTATGATTTATAGTGTTGCCTTCTTTTCTTTTGCTTTAAAGGGCAAATACATCCATTTTGACATGCATGTTTGACTTTTGGATCACTTACACAATAACTAAACATAAGAATTGCAGTAAGAATACGTTACTTACGTCTGATATAACAATTTAATTACTGCATCACCAAAACACGACACGGAGGTTGCCATTGTTTTGCTGGAACGCGCAGAAATTAATGCCGACAGACGGATCTCTTTGATTTCAACTCGCAGCCGATTGAGATAGCTGTATTGACTGTGTGGAGCTCAACCATCTGACGGCCTTAGCTGGCCAATACACTGCCGGCCAGCTATGGCCTCAGACGCTTGAGCTCCTCACAGTCAATACAGCTATCTCAATCGACTGCGAGTCGAAATCGTAAAGTGACATCTGTCGGCATTAATTTCTGAGTGTTCCAGCAAAACAATGGCGATCTCCGTGTCGTGTTTTGGTGATGCAGTAATTAAATTGTTATATCGGACGTAAGTAACATATTCTTACCGCGATTCTTGTGTTTAGTTATTGTGTAAGTGATCCAAAAGTCAAACATGCATGTCAAAATGGATGTAATTGCCCTTTAAATATATAGTTTTGAAGTTGTTTGTACCTAAATGTGGGCTCAATAGTTGTACAAAAAAGATTTTTTGGAAGGGAGAGCTTGCTGTTTGGCTATTTTTTTTCTTTAGTTTTATGATGAATTGACCAAAATAGTAGTGAATATTGGCCTACGCACCTACTGTGCACAGGGCTCGAAATGAGCGGTATCGCATCGCAATTTGCACCACAAATTTAAACTTTAGCGATGCAAAATTGAATAATGTATCGCAGTTTAGCGACGCAACTGTATTAAACGAGACAACATAACAGCGTAGTCATGATCGTGTTGGCTGACACGGAGATGCTAATCCCACCTACTTTTATAGGCAGGCCAAGCGTCGCACATGGATTCTGGGAAATCATTGGTCCTACTATCACCTTTGGTATTTAGTTGGTGGCGCTTTCGTTTCAAACACGTGTAAGAATAGTCTTAACATGCTTCGGATGCCATAATCTTGACCAAGCATTTGTGCGTGTAGCAAAGTAAAAGTGAAACAAAAATGGCTATTGTTTCAAATAAAGTAAACTTTTTATATTCTTTTTTACTAAATAAATTATTCTTTAAAAGTTGCTAATCAATTTTTCGTGACTGCTACGCAAATTTGCATTTTGTATCGCATTTCTGCTATGCAGTTTTTTAAAGACAATTCGAGCCCTGGTGCACCTGGTCAGCATGCCACTGAAAAGAAAACTGAAAGGTGCCTTAGATTGCCACCCTCGCTATGAAGGAATTGCCACCACATGAACAGATGTTACAAATTGTCCAAGAGAAAATTCTTTATTTGTAGGTGTTCTATGTCATCTCTGTGCATGATTTCTGCAATGTGAAGAAAATTGCAGTTCCTAACAGGAAGAACAAAAGATGCAGATAGGCCTACGATCATCTAAAGAGAATATCTTGCATACTGGTCACTTAATGCCACTACTGAGCCTTTTTGCAATTGGCAATGTGTAACTAAATTTTGTATGATTTACTTCAGTAATTGATTTCTTTGTTTTCTTGTAGTTATTCGATGAGAGACCAATTTGGTCTAAGAATGCAATAATAGCCAAGACTAGATTGCACAGAGATAAGCTCAAGTCCATATTACCAGTGTGTGCATATTATTACTTGAACGGACCTTGGAGAGGTTTGTGGGTAAGACTTGGTTATGACCCAAAAGAAGACCCCAGTGCAGTAAAATACCAACTGGTGGATTTCAGACTGCGTCAAAGTAAGTTAATTGTTTGGTAGGGATTAACCCTACGATATGTCAGGCAGAGTTATTGCAATTAGTCAGCAGTTTGAGATCGTGTCTCCAAGTAGTATATTTTTTATATAAAAATATCTGCAAGGTGCATAACGTCCCGTAATTTAAAAAAAAAACCACTAATTGCATAATATTCCCTGTGTTTAATAAAGAGCATGTTTCTTAACATATTCTCTTAAATTTACATTGCCAAGGGTAGAGTAGATTAGGAGAATTGTGGAGTTTTGTCTGAAAGTGCTAGGAACAGAAACACTAGTTCAGCAGCTCACATGGACATCAGGAGTTCTGCTTGTGATTTACCTACCCGTCCGTTACCTACGGAAAAGTTACTTATTTCAGTTTTCCTAAATCAAGATAGGCTTTTTAATTTATTGTGGTGTTTTTCTGGGGACAGCTACCTATTCCAAGTCAAAGAAACTGCAATGGTAGAGCAGTTGACAGTGAAGGCAAGAGTGGGAGTTGCCAGGGAAAAACCTGTAAACAACGATAACGGTGGTGAAAAACACAAGTACGAGAACCACTGTAACCACAAGGAAGAACTCGGTTCAGTTATCCAAGAAGAGTCCATTTTCCTTCTCCAGAAAAAAGCACAACACGGAGGAAAAGGGAAGATTTCACATGACGTTGCATAAACAAAATTTCCTAATGACGTGCGTAGATCAGTGGGGTTCTCCTCCATGTGCGTCATTTCGAAATTTTGTTTATGCACTGTCATATGAAATCTTCCTTTTTCTTCTGTATTGTGCGTTTTTTGAAGAAGAACGGACTATTCTCTAAAAATGTAGGCAGAACTTGATACAATTTACTTACATCCCGCCAACGAACAAACCTAAAACAAGCGGATCGCAGTGCCGCCACCGAAGATGACATACTGTAGTTCTTCTGCCCATCACGCAAGTTTTGTGTGAGCAACAAACTTAAGCTTAACTTTCAAACTGAACTGAGTTCTTACTGGTGGTTAGGGTGGTCCAAAGGAACATAATTTTTTGATGTACCGTTGAGAAGTGACTACGAAATACGCAAAACTTCACAACACAGACTCACTCCGCAGCAATGTTGAAAAGTGAAAATTTGTGAATCCTTTTACTCAGTTTGGTACCAAACAATTAAAGGTAATTTTCTGAGAAAAAGTAACATAATTTAAAGCAACAACATGCTCCTGGACGTACTATCTTCCCCCCCCCCCTCCCCCCAATAAGATATAAAAAGCTTAAGAGACTATGTCGTAACAAAGATCTATTTTAAACTGGAAGCTTATCTGCCAAAAAATAAAATATTACCTTAAAACTGAATGCTTTAAAATTAACTTTGTAGAGAAATAAGTTTGGGAAAATGATAACGCAATTTTACCAAAAATATAACGTAAAAATAGTGAATCGTACGATGAGTTAAATGAAAAACCTTTCTGTTAATGAAGCTATGTAAACAGCAAAATGAAGTTAAGATAATTTTTTTTGCAACGATCACTAAACATTATATAAGCTACCGTATTGTTGTATTGTACATGTGTTTTTAGTAATTAGCTCTTTTCTTTTTCAATCCCATGTAGCTAGTATACGGTAATTGCAATGCAATTTTATACATATTTTTTTGTCACATACAATCACTGTGCAATTCATGCCATATTTCAATCCTAAGAATAATGTGATGAAAAAAGCTAACATTAAGTTCAGTCAGTTGCTTGACAACAAACGAACAATTGGAGGCATATAAGACAAGCTTTGCTACCAAGCAAACAATCGTAGTACAAACATTGTCTGAAATAAGTATACAGTAGATCATTTATGATATTCGTTAACAAGCATAAAACCAGATTGGCTTGAGCAAGCTAAAAAGCAGAAACTACTGCTTATATGGTGCTCATAATGAGAATTAATACATCACGTAGAAGCAGCAAGATTAACACAATACCACCTACCCCAAAATTTTATGCTCCACACAGTTCAGCAAACCAAAAATATTTTCCCTTGAATTTTCGGTGAAAATAGGCCGTTCACCTTCTTCAGAACACAACGAGGCACTAAACTTCAAAAACGAACGTTACATGGTTGTGGCCATGATCAAGCAGACGACGTGCGAGTGAGAGAACCACTGATCTATATACACAATCACGCTCTCAAGCCCCACTGCTTGTCAGCTCGGCTTTCACACCAGCATCCACTGAATGTTCCATTAACATGTGGGAGGCTCCCGTCAGGTTCATGAGTGGAACTTTCATGCTCTTGAAACGAAGAATGGCCAGAGATTCAAGGGCCCTCAGGTGTCCTCCTTGGAGAGAATTGGAGGAAAGTAAAACTGTTGTGGCGTTCCACGCAATTTGGTGCTGCTGATGTTTGGGCGGCCCTCTCCTCCCATGGCACCCCCTTCCCAGGCCATTCAACGCACGCATCGTTACCCCACCCGCCTGGTGTGCAGGAATCCAGCCGAGGCACCAGTTGTTGGTGCACCGTCTCCCCCACCCCCTCCCCCTCCACCTGGGGAGTCCTTTCCAACACGCTTGGGCCGGAGTAGTGGTGTGGTCTACTGTGTTCCTTGCGGCCAGTGCAAAGCCGTCTACATTGGCGAGACCAAGAGACAGTTGTTCGAGAGGTTGGGTGAACACGTCGCAGCTGTGAGGAAGGGAGACATGCTCAACGGCATCGCCCAGCATGTCAAACATCAGCAGCACCAAATTGCGTGGAACGCCACAACAGTTTTACTTTCCTCCAATTCTCTCCAAGTAGGACACCTGAGGGCCCTTGAATCTC
This sequence comes from Lithobius niger, assembly GCA_023313725.1. Taxonomy (NCBI): domain Eukaryota; kingdom Metazoa; phylum Arthropoda; class Chilopoda; order Lithobiomorpha; family Lithobiidae; genus Lithobius; species Lithobius niger. The sequence continues at coordinate 66,456 of JAHWFP010060023.1, read as the reverse complement.
TGGCCATTCTTCGTTTCAAGAGCATGAAAGTTCCACTCATGAACCTGACGGGAGCCTCCCACATGTTAATGGAACATTCAGTGGATGCTGGTGTGAAAGCCTAGCTTGACAAGCAGTGGGGCTTGAGAGCGTGATTGTGTATATAGATCAGTGGTTCTCTCACTCGCACGTCGTCTGCTTGATCATGGCCACAACCATGTAACGTTCGTTTTTGAAGTTTAGTGCCTCGTTGTGTTCTGAAGAAGGTGAACGGCCTATTTTCACCGAAAATTCAAGGGAAAATATTTTTGGTTTGCTAACTGTGTGGAGCATAAAATTTTGGGGTAGGTGGTATTGTGTTAATCTTGCTGCTTCTACGTGATGTTGACATTAAGCCACTGTACACGGCGGTTGCCGATCTTTCGAGAATTAATACACTTTTTCCACCGCTCGAAGCACAATCTGTTGTTTCACTAAATTTTTGGGAGATAATCCGATCTCCTGAGTGTTGACTTGCGTCGATACCGATAAAATCTCATCCCATCTCCGCACGAGACGCCATTTTTGAAAACCGGAGACAGCGTGTAGATTTTATCGGTATCGACGCTAGTCAGCACTCAGAAGAAGGAGATCGGATTATCTCCGAAAATTTAGTGAAACAACAGATTGTGCTTCGAGTGGTGGAAAAAGTGTATTAATTCTCATTATGTCGATGAATTTCCACCGTAGTAGGCGGTTGCTTATTTTTCAATATATGGTGCTCCATTCTACTAAATGTTATGCATCTGTATTTAGGCCTATTAATGGCACTTGAAATCAATCTTTACTGATTTGTTGCAGGTAGCGCAGCGAAAAGCCTTACTGTTGGTTCCAAGCGTAGTGCCTTTGACTATGTGTTGCCCAACAAAGTTAGCCAGGCAGGCAGACGAACTGCTACAATTCAGACAGACACTTTAAATACAGGAACACCAGCAGTTGAAGATGATACGGCTCAAGATAAACTGGTAAGGACAACACTCAAGACGTACCTCATTGAGGTTTTATTTTTGTATTTTTTTTCCAGTAAGGGGAGGGGGCCGTTTAACCATCACTATTTTAAGCCGTCGATCTGGAAAGTTTCAAGACGGCACTTAGTCTAAAAAAAATATACGTGTAAATTCACAATTTTAGAGTTATGTGCATCAATATGTTATAAACAATTGTGACTTTCTGTGGTAAGAAGTGTACAGCTGTTTGTTGTAGGTAGTTTTTTTTTGGTGCCTTTTTTTATTCAAACATCCAACAAGCTGCATATTTGTGCAGACTACAAAATGTCTTGAGCATGGTCTTAGTATTCCGATAACTTCTGGTTTGTGAAGAACACAAAAACACTTTGCGACTTGAGAAGAACACAAAATGGTCCTACTCTTCAATATTCGGTGATACACCTTTCACCTTCGTCAGAAGTCTTGAGAAAAAAAATCTAAAAGTCACATCACAGCATCATTTTATTTCACCATATTTAAATTCGTGCTAATCTTGTTCTACCACATGACTGATCTCTGCGTCGCGTGGAACTTGATTTTCCACTGCCTATCTAGATCGGCGCCAAGCTCTGGCCAGGTTTATGTTGGTGTAGCTTGGGCTTAAAATATTCATCAGCGGCATGCGATTCTCCTCGACTCTGTTGATAGCAATTGATTCTAAAGCCCTTAAGTGTCTGTCATCCGACACATTTGATTTAAGCAACACCTCAGCCTCGTTCGAAGCTATTTTGTGTTTTGTCTTACTCGTATGCACAGCAGTACCGGTTTTTTTTTCCGGTTGTTGTTGTTAAAACTTGCATTCTCACTTAGTCCGACTATCAACTGATAGGAGAGACTGGCCACACGTCTGTCTTCATCAGGCACTATGATTGCTAAAACTTTTTTCTACGACATCAGAATCACTTTTTGAACTTAGCGTTCGCACTCGTGGCTGGCGCGGCTCCCGTATTTGTTGGGCACGTTGTTGTTCCAACAATTGGACAGCAGCTCGTTAAATTCTTCTCTCAGGAGAAAACGGATTCCCGGGTTTGAGAGAGAAGAATTCTCCTGAGAGAAGAATTTAACGAGCTGCTGTCCAATTGTTGGAACAACAACGTGCCCAACAAATACGTGAGGCCGCGCCAGACACGAGCGCGAACGCTAAGTTCAAATAGTGACTGTGATGTTGTAGAAAAAAGTTTTAGCAATAAAAATGAACTTTCAGAGTAATAATCGCTACCGTATTTTCGATAGGAGAGACCCGTAGACAAGCTGATAGTCAGGATTAAGTGAGCGCGCATACAAGTAAGACAAAATATGAAATAGCTTGAAACGAGTCTAAGGTGTTGCTTAAATCAATTGTGTTGGATGACGGACAATTGAGGACTTTAGAATCAATTGCTATCAACAGATTCGAGGAGAATCACATGTCGCTGATGAATATTGTCAACCCAAGCTACATCAACATAAACCAGCTCGCTTGGCACAGATCTGGAAAGGCAGTGGAAAATCAAGGTTCCACCCGATGTAGAGATCAGTGGTACAACAGACTAGAGCGAATTTAAACATGGTGAAAAAAAACGATGCTGTGGTGTGACTTTTAAATTATTTTTTCACAAGACTTCTGATGAAGATGAAAGGATTTATCACCTGAAATTCAAAAGTAGGACCATTTTGTGTTCTTCTGAGGTGGTGAAGTGTTCTTCAAGATGCCTTTTAAATACCACTGTGAATACCGGTTGCCAGTATTTTCGATTCTGGCTTCGCTTTAGACTTTCCAGTTACACAGTAATGTCGGCACAGCATGCTCGTGATGGTGAGTCTGAAGTGTAAATTTGATTTTGATCCCCGGTAATAATAAGGTTATGGAAAATTTGTTTCATTAAAAAATTTGTTCATTGTAGTATTGGTGATTGCTAAAGAAAAAGAAAAAAAGTAGCTGTGATACGGTATTACTCCGAGTATAAGACGGTACATTTTTTTTCAAATTTATCCCTTTAAAACTGCATCGTCTGTAGGCTACTCGCGTTTGAATCCATAACTAAGTCACAATTTGAACGAGTTTGATGTTTGAATATACCTTTTCAGTTTTTTCGTGAGCACATCCATTGGTTCTAATTCTGAGCCACTGGCTCAAATAGAACTTGAACTATTTAGAAAAAAATAAAATAAATTAATACATTTTTTAATTAAAATATTGGGCTTCGAATCCATAGTCCAGGTGAATTTTGCCAGCATACCAACTAATAAATGTAATATTATTAGTTTCTGAAAGTCTTGCTAAAGTCACCTATCTTATAATCGCCGTCATTTACTTCTCCAGACTATGCGAGCCCAAAAATACAGCTCTTCATATATTCAGAGGTAACACGGTAATCGGACCCCGACTTGACTCGGTCAGATTGCGTTGGCCTGGTTTCTTGTTGCTTCCTCCTCTTGTGATTTAGTCCACCGTAGTAAAAAGAACAGCGTAAATAAATCACATGGTTATGCATACTTTCAAAAGTTAGAAGATAAACAATATCTTGCAAATTTTCGATAGCCTCACTAGAGATGCACCAATGTTGGCATCGGACATCGGAAATCGGCCTTTTTAGTCATCATCGGAGCATCGGTTTTAGGCAGCATATGTTAAAACATCGGAAATCCACAATTTTGTGACAGATGTGCTTATAATTAATTAACTTCTGGGTGCTAAATTTTAGGCCTACAGAATTTTTTTATTTTATTTCTGAAATTGTCTTAAATATTTTTGACGCAATGAAAAATGTAACTTAGTTTCACTTTACTTTCTTAAATATCGGACTACGAGTTACCGGAATCGGATATCGGCCTATGTTTTTTCAACATCGGAGTCGGCATTTGAGCACATCGGTGCATTCCTAGTCCGTACTACTGGTGATGGCATACGCAGCACAACTATCGCCAATGCTATGGGCTAAACTTCTAACATCTTCTAACTTTTGAAATTGTGCGTAACCAAGTGATTTATTTACTATGTCTCAAATCTTTCAAAGTAAGTCGTTCAATATTAAAAAAAAATAGTTGCTCAATTCTTTCCTGTTGAACGTTTTTGTGTGACGCGAATTTATTGATATGAGAAGCAAAATACAATACTAAGGGGAGTACATTTTCATGATTTCCACAGTACTGCTAAGTCGGGAGCCTCTACATTGGTACAAGAAACGTAGTAGAGGTCACCACTTACTTGTATTGAGATGGTTAGAAATATGAACCACATTATTATGGCCAATTTTAGATCCTTTCTTTTTCAACTGTGTTTAGAATATCAGACTGTGACAAAGTTAATACTGAGAAAAAAAAGTCATTTTATGATGCCTCTCCACATTAGCACAACATATTCCCCTATGCACTTCTTGAAGTAATTAGCCACACATACTACTGTACTGTTTTCTATTTTGTTCCTGTCGATATCTTTGTTTCGTTTCATGATGTAGCCATTAGCTTGCATAATTTGTAGTTTACCAGTGGTGGTTAGAAAATTTGTGGCTGGCCGCAGTTAAACTGAAATTTTATTAAGACAGCTGAAAATGGCAAAGTAATGCATCTTTGCATTTAAAAATACAGTAGAACAATGATTATCTGAACTAATTGGGACCAAAAGGTGTTCGGCTAATATTTCCACACAAAATAAGAGGATATCTTCTTTTCTTTACGTACTTACTTTTAGATTTTGTGAACTATGCTTGATTGTGTAGGACTCGTAAATAACAGCAAAGTCAATGCTTATTCCTTCTCTTAAAAAATGCCAAATTTCTGAATATTTTGTAAAAATGGGAGTTTGGATAATCAAGGCTCTACACATGTATCTTGTCAGGTTACAATCCTGATAATAATAAAATAAAAAACTTAACTCAGGTAGTGAAATAGGGCAGCATTCCTCAGTATTAGTGCTGGGCGGTATCGGAAATTTTCGGTAGGTATCAGTATTCTGAAAAAAATATTCGGTTTTTCGGTATTCCGGTATCGGTATCCGCCTACCTGGGTAGTTGAAGCATAGCCTTGCGCCAAACTGCTACAGGGCATACCAGGCTGTTTTCCGATGTCCGATTTCAACATCAGTGCTCTACCTGAATGATTGATTCAACTTTAATGACTGAGTAAATATTTTGCAAATTGATCAATGGTTTTTCCCCTTATTAACAGTTTATGCTATCAATTTGAATTTAGCTCCGCTGGAAAGCTGGTGAAAAAACGCTTCGAATGGTATATTGGAATGTCCAAATCGGCCAAAAATGCGCAAAGTTATTAAGAAATCAGCTAGACACTAAAAATGTACGGTATTTCGGTATTATGCAAATACCGATTACGGTTTCGGACTTCGGTATTCAAAAAATACCGATAACCGCGGTAAAAATACCGATACCGCCCAGCACTACTCAGTATTTGTTTTTTCTGCTGACAAACTACTTCAGGAGGGGTTAAAACACAACAACGATGCTGACGATTAAAATTTCACTTCATCCTCATCTGTCATATTTTAATCCCGAAGAAGTTCATCAGCAGGCAGAACAAAATATTGAGGAATGCTATCCTATTACACTCATTATCTTCATTATCATCTTTGGACTTAGATTCTGTTTCGAGACAGGAACGTTATGTGTCTACTCCAAATATGCTTGCTGTTGTTTCCAGTAAGGCCTGTTCGTTAACGAAAAAATGACAGGTTTTATCCCCTTACTTCAAGTGGTGAGAAGCTAGGATTTTTTTTTTCTACTCAAATTTTAAAGCGGAAATGCAGTCCTTAAAGGGTTAAAACCACAATTTCAATTGCTGTCTCCACTTGGTGTTTGATGTGTTTAGGAGCTATGGCGTTAATGCTATTGCTACTGCAATAGCTACATCTATTTCTTTGCCTGTCTGCAAGGGAATTAAATTTAAACTACATTTGAAACTCGGGGAATTCTCTGATTTTTTACGAAAAACCTGGAAAACTCGGGGAATTCTCTGATTTTTTACGAAAAACCTGGAAAACTCGGGGAGGGGGAAATTAAGATTTTTAAATAATGTAGTTCCCAGCTAAAAGCTTCAGCCTTTTTAACACAAAACTGGCAAAATATGTGAAAAAAATTCCTTCCTAAAATTACGGTAAATAGCCTGGAAAATGACTTCATCTACTCTTTCAGAATTTTGGTGGAAACCCCGTTAAAGTTAAAGGTTTAAACACTTAATTGTTTAATTGACTGTAGGATTATTTAACTGTGTGAATTATCGCGTAAAGTATAGACAAGCGGTTAGTAGTTCAGGGTTTGGGAGAACACACATTAAATGGCATGTACGACTACTGCATAATATTTTGCACTTCTGACAACTGTTTACAGGTTCCGATTGGACTGACATTATATATTCTGTTTTACCTTTTTTTTAGGATGCAACGTACCGGTTTAAAGCAGGAGTTCTCCCCCCTTTTCGTCAGATGTTTTATCAATACTGTGATCTTGAAGAACCAGCCGTGCAGCAACTTTTAGCAAAATCTGTGCAGACAAACAAATGCCACGAACGCTTTGGTTGGCTGAAGGACAACATACAGGGAGATGTCAGATCCATTTTGTCCTCGCACGTTAAGAAACTCAGTCAGCAAATCAGAGGTACCTTCTGCAGTTGCTAACCTCCGAGATCCATAGCAGACGATGCTACAAAAATACACGCTGTACATACTTGGCATTTTTTTTTTTAATAGTTAGGAGAGTACTTAGCTAACGGATCGTTACTAAGCCTCTACCGAACTAGGGATGCACCAAATATTCGGTAATTATTTGGTATTCGGCCTAGTCGGCCAAAAATTCAAGTATTCGGTATTTGGCCGAATAGTGTTAAGATTTGTTGGTATTCGGCCGAATATTTTTTAGTATTAATTTAAGTAATTGTGTGAATGTAAGAACGTTTAGCTAAGCATTTACTTTTTGGTTTGTGAGGAATTGTCTTCTGACATTTCTAAAAGAAGGAAAAAATGATCAAATATGTTTAAATGACAGGTATTCAGTCAAGTATTCGCCCATTATTCGGCACAGAACCGAATAATTCGGTATTCGGCAGTTTAACTATTCGGTATTCGCCAAGTTGAGTATTCGGTTGTATATTCGGTATTCTGCAACTTAAGTATTCGGTTGTGTATTCGGCAAATTTTGTATTCGGTGCATCCCTATACCGAACTGATATTGCTTAACCGATACTTAGCAATTAGAGGTCAGTTGGTCACCATTTCAAAATTAGGCTGTCAGAACTACAGGGCTTTAGAATATTTCTTGCGTCAGCTTTCATTGTTGTGGTCAGATTAGCTATACAGTAGTGATGTATGATACTCGAAAAGTTTGAGCCGAGCCGAGCATGCAACTTTGTACTGGAACTCGGCTAGCTGCTCGCATTCGGTGAAAATGTGATAATTTTGCCAATTTTTTACCGATTTCGACATTACAGTATACCAAATTCCAGTATAAATTTAGCACCTTTTTTTCACATTATAACAATACTGGTACCGCTGGTACACCGTGAGAGCCGGTTTACCGCTCAGCACTAATTTGGTGGATATATTTTGTTTGCAAGTTCCTCTGTAATTTGTTAATGTAATACGAACAAAGATGATGCTTAACTGGCTGTGGGTTACGGTTTTCCCGTTTTAAAGATAAAACTTGAAAATGGTTTGAGCTATTAGTCTTTTCACACTAAAAACCATCCTGATAAGGAGCCAATTTACAAAATGTTGTATCGACCAAGACTTACATGCTAAATCTACCAAGTGTCTGTCGCCTATTTAACAGTTCTGGCAAAGCTATGCTCCCCCCTCCAAAAAAAAATTAATGCAATCATTTGCATATGCGATCGCGACTCAAGCACATTAACACAATGCCTTCGTTCTCGTATATTATTAGATCTCCCCCCTCCCAACACAATGCCTTTGTTCTCGTATATTATTAGATCTCCCCCCTCCCAACAAA
>JAHWFP010060023.1:0-58507 GCA_023313725.1 Lithobius niger | reverse complement strand
TCCCAACAAAATGCCTTTGTTCTCGTATATTATTAGATCTCCCCCCTTCAAAATAGACGCCATTAATGACCGGGAAGAGCATATTGCTGTCATTTTGCTTAGTTTTCTGTTCTTCCTGGAGAAACTGATCCACGCTCCAACAGGTCCGACCACCACCAGTACTTCGATTGTCGAAAATTTGCTCTAATATAAATTTATATCGTTGAACTTTGAAATTTTGCTCCGTGTTTTAGCTGAGGGACTATCTTCGGCTAAAGGAACAGACAACCATCACCTATGTACGAACCGCAAAAATCAAATGCGTCATCATTAGGATCGGACGAATATTCATTCGTTGAACCTAGGATATATTATATTCAATTATTCACAAGAAAAAAGTTCCGAGTCCCAGTCAGTCCACATTACGCTTTCTTCCATTCCTCCTTTCCTCCCTACCAGTCAGTAGTGGGATGATCCATGCAGTTATGGTTTGCTCACTTGCAAGTGGAGGGAGGTAGAAAATGAGAGATGGATGCGCACATTAGTTCTTCCTAAACATCAAAGAATGGGGAAGTCAACCAGGGCCTGGGTAGTCGGCTGATAGACGACGTTAACTACAATATCACACGTGAAAGGGAAAAACACCGTGGTGAATTACGGTCATTCTGCACTGCAGTTGGCAATAGTCTTTTTTTTAATTTGGGGTTTTGTTATGTAAGTTGCCTTCTTGCCTAGTAGATTAAATTTAACTTACGGTGACAAGGGCGAAACATTTCTGCTCTTTCGCCCTAGCAAGCGTAGCCTAGCTCTCCTCCACAAATTATTCTCTACTGACGAGCCAAAACAAGGGCGAAACAGTCTGTATAGACATCTTTGTGGGTGAGAGCTAATTAACACATTTACATATGCATTAATGCAGTGCAGTGCAATGTAGTGTGCCTTACATTGCCAATAAACTAAATAAAAGTTAGGTATGGTACATAACCCTTTACAGCCAAGCGTCCAATTAAAAGGACGGCTACTGAACGACAACAAACTAAGTCCCAACACGAGCTTTGTGAGGGGTCCCCGGGGACCCCGAGTAAAGCGAGCAGCATACCGGATCGAATCCCGCGACGACCCAAAACCAGTTTGGCATGGGCATTAAAGGGTTAATAACTCTTTTTCTCCTCCCCATTCCAAGCGACAATAACCCTTTACAGCCAAGCGTCCAATTAAAAGGACGGCTGGCTACTGAACGGCAAAAAACTAAGTCCCAACGCGAGCAGCAACAGCCCAATGGTTAGCGTCCTCGTCTGCAAACCAAGTGAATGCCGGATCGAATCCCGCGACCGACCCAACTATCACATGGGACTTTAAACAAAAATATCCAGTTTGGCATGGGCATTAAAGGGTTAATGAACGAATATTTGAATATATTTTCTTCCCTATTCGTCCACCCCCTAATCATCGTGCTACAAAGTGGCTAGGTAGCTGCAGCATTCAGCTATGGCATGTTTTACTGATTGCGTGGTTTGTTGTGTCTTTTGACTTCATTGCTCCTGCCCTATTGTGCGATTTTGTTGAAGCAGCAGTTACAATGCTAGGAAATTCATACTAGCTATTGGGGAGAAAAATAATACGATAGATGGCCCCTTAACTGAAAATTTGGCATTTCACACCAACTGCCAGCCAGGAAATTTGTTCCAGATACATTACTAAATATATTACAAATGGTACCCATAAGCTCGTCAGAGCGACATTGTGGTCTGTAAAATTTACCATAAATGTGTAAATATTTAATACAAATGTGAAAATGTTCTAAAGTAAAGTTTACAAGCTTGATTTTGTTTTTTTCTTTCAAGATGCCAGCACTTCCTCACTTGCAGTTACGGATCAGCCAGAAGATTCGGATGATGATGAAGGATCGGGGTTGGAGAATGAAATGGAAACAGAGCTATTGGATTACATGTAGAATAAGATTAAATTTGTTTTTAAGTCATCCCGGCTGTATATATTTACAATAAAATATGGTACAAAAGATAAAAAAAATCGTCTCTAGTTTGGAGGGGTTAGTTGTGCCTTGTGCCGAAGTTGGGAAGATTCTTTCTTCAGTAAATCCAGGAGTGTCTGAGAGCTTTCCACGATCTGAAACAATGTATATAGCTGTAAAGCAACAGATACGAAAAGTTCAGCCAGCAAGTGCAATGGGAGGTAAGGAAAAACCAATAGGGGTATGTACAGGTATTTGAAACTGAAAATAAAATTCCAGGCCAGGAAAAGTGCTTGAAAAACATCTCGAGTCCTGAAATGCTGCTGGAAAATCACGTTTCTGTTTTCTATGTTGGAAATTGGTGTGCTATCTTACAAGGTTGAGTAACACACAACTTGAAAAAGAAAAAGCTAAATAATAAAAATAAAGCGCCACGCATCGTTTATAGGAATTGTACACAAAACGAAATTGCAGCCCACAGTGTTTCTCACCCTTCGGTTAATCTGGGTGGATATTTTGAACAAATTTCGGTCACTTGTTTTATTTGTTAATTTTTTTTGTGTGTGGTCCTTGAATCCTCATTGAAAAGTCCTGGAATTTTACATTTACCAGCAAGTACGAACCATGTAAGACTTATCAGTATATATTTCTCCCAGATATAATATAACCAAAACTCTCGATATCCCCGTCCTTAAGAACAGGTAATGGTGCCTTAGATACATTTGTGGTGATTTTTAAAGCACATCGTTAGGAAAAATACACGAATACCACCACAACAGAACAAGACAGTTCATGCATTGAATTTTCGGTGAAAACCTTCAGAACCGCCAACAAAGTTTTTTAAAAAGTTGCATCAAACGTATCAACCCAAAAAGAGGTACTTTTCAAACAACGCTACACACGTGCACCACTGATCTGTAACACGCAATCTTGATAACTGGCTCGCCCACTGTTTGTCCAAGAGGGAAGTCGGCTCACGCCACTCAAGCTGTTTGATGTAATCGCAGTTATGTTCATAAGGGGCACTACATTGTGCTTTAACCTATTTTTCCTAACGATGTCCCTTAAATACTACTCTCATTCCTGTTTACTGTTTTTTTCTGTATTTTTAAAGGTTGGGAATTGTGCACAGCTGACCAACAGCAGGCTTCAGACAATACCTGGAAAATTCGGGGTAACAAAGAAATGGAATATGCAGACCACCGCCAACATCCCATGTGCAGCAGGTGAATTTTTTGGGAACCGACCGTTAAAGTGGGAACGGCTATTGCACAACTGGTGAGGTCCAGAAAATGAAGGATTTTTTTTTTTGGTTAGGGGGTTGTGTGTAGTGTGTGAATTTGATTTTGGAAGGGAAGGGACTAGCTACGTAATACAAGTGGGCCAACAATTTTTCTACGGCAAGTTTTACTATAGCAACAACTTTGTCCGTCCATCGCTTTTTTCAGTGGTAGCGAAGTGGATTTAAAAAAATACCTCAATTAAAACATTGTTGCTTCCTTATAGCTAATAGCTTTCTCGACGTAATTCAATGCAATAGCATTCAACCACTACGCAACCATAAAAAATAAAAGGCCTCTGGGTAATTTTGAAACCCTTGGGGTGAAAATGAAACACCGTACAATTTAATGTTCTTTCAATGGTTAGATGTTTGTTACCCTCAGGATTAATAGGAGAGTCTAGTAGAAAAGCTACATATACCATTACGCAATCGTTTCGTATCGTATCCTTGACAGCGGGTTTAGTATCAGACAATGGGATTGGCAACAATGCGGTAAGACCTTTGCTCTTAGCTAGCAATAAAGCTGGATCTTTAGTGAACAAGTCACTGTTGCAGTAAAGAGGTTGCTGGACGTATTTGTACAATGATTTCCATTGTTGGCGGGAACGTTCTTTGCTCCAATCTTTTCTTAAAACTCAATACTGGCAATAAATGCATTTTGTTTTTTTAATCAATATTAACTCTTTCCTTCGGGCCTTTCTTCAGCTGCAATAAATGTATTATTTTGGAAACATTGATAGCAGTAGTGGATTTACATACATAGAACTATAGGGCTTTTGTTGTCTATGCCTAGAATTTGTTTTTCTTATTTTAAAAATTAATAATTGTTAATTTGAAGTGTGAAATAATTCAATAATCCTTTAGAAACGATTTGGAATACATAAACATGGACAGGATGGTATTTTTACTTAAGAAGGAACCAAAGACCTTCGTTTTCTTACTTAGGTAAGAAACCCACGCCTACCATTAGTTCTTACTAGTGGTGGTAATAAAACTGTTGCAACAGTGAGCTCTGATATAAACTCACTGCTCCAACAATGAGAGAGTTGTATAAATGACAATAAAGGACAGTAGCCTACAATATCGGCTGAGTTAGGAAATCACAAAAGGATTCTAAAAGGTAGAAATGGCTAGTACAAAACAGGAAATAGTTCATGTCTGCATTTACGAATTGTGTTGTACAGTTGTACAGTACATGCACTTCAATCGTCTTTCACTGGCCACCAGTATTTTGAAAAGGTAAGCATTTTTCAATGATATAAAATAAAAATTTTTTTGTTTTATATTTATAGACTTTTTTTTAATAAGCTCTCCCAGCAAAATTAACAATAATCCAAGCTTAATTCAGCAATTTATGAAAATACTAGAACTTCAATAATGACTCACAACAAATTTACGGTGCTGCAAATTTTCAATAGTCATTAAACACCCATTATGTGTTCAAACGCCGACTATCTTCATCTGGCTTCCTGCGTTCTTGACACTCTACTGCAAACAAACAACGACCGATCCGATGCAGTAGAGTGTCCAGAACGCAGGAAGCCAGATGAAGATAGTCGGCGTTTGAACACATAACGTGTGTCAATGACTACTGTATCGAAAATTTACAGCAACGTAAATTAGTTGGGAGTCATTATTGAAGTTCGAGTATTTTCATAAATCGTGAGTTGTACGCTTAATTCAGCACGTGAAGGCATAAAAGCACAGTAATTGCAATGTAACTGCATGTATTAGCAAGACAGCCAACTTTGTAACTTAATGACTTATTTGAGGTATTTATTTCAGTTTCGTGGCTATGAACGAGACTAACTTTGGCAAATGTGGATTCCGTGTCCGTAATGGTCTTGTCGAATTCGACGCGTGCGGCAATTTTCCGGGCAATGCTCTCGTTGGCTTTGACCAGTTTCTCAGACAGTTCCCGGATTTGGGCTTGCAGTTTGTTTTTCTCTTCCTCTTCTATCGTTATTTGATAGTTTAGTTCGTTTCTTCGATTACGAAGATCTTCTAAGCCTATAATATAGAAAATTTAAGGAAATTTACCATTATTGCCCACCTGAAACTAGTTAGCACAAGTTAACATGCAGGGCCGGAATTGGGTTTAGGGAGAGCACAAGTTAACATGTAGGGCCGGAATTGGGTTTGGGGAGAGCACAAGTTAACATGCAGGGCCGGAATTGGGTTTGGGGAGAGCACAAGTTAACATGCAGGGCCGGAATTGGGTTTGGGGAGAGTAGTAATAAACAACTCCCCCCCCCCCCCCAAAAAAAAAAAACCAATCTGCCCAAGTCGGATAATAGGAGGCGGAACAAAACTATTAAAAACACACAAAAATGGTAAAAAGGAAAAGTAGAAAAAAAATTCCAAAATAATGCTGGATTCCATCAAAAATTAGTGCCTTCACACTTCCCCTTTTCTTCCCAAACATCTTGATTATCCGAGTGACCATTCTTCAGAACATTTTTCAGCAAAACCAGATACCTCTCTTGTTTCTAGAAGCATTTTTATCCAAAATGTTGTTGTAGTATATATTTTTTATATGTAGTTGTTGGTTGTTATAAATTTTGGTGGCAATCTATCAGAACCAGTTTGCTAGGACCAGAATCAGAATTATGCTTCGGTGCAGCACTAGAAAACAGTAACACTGAAGTTTGTATTTTTATGCAGAACTAACATGATTTTTACATAGGCGAAGGTTCATACATATAAAAAATGTAAAATAAAAATTAGCCGACGTACCAACCCTATTTTTTTTTATCAATGTTCCGCTACGCAGATCAAGTCTCGATTCAGTTAAATGCACCTTTTCAACCTAATAAAGCCAAGAAACCTACAAAGTGTCTGTATCAAAACACCAAGAACAAGCACGTAACACCAGTCTATTCTCTTATTTGTACTCTTATAAAAAAAAAAAAATTTTATATATATTGAAAAAGAAAAGCTAGGCTAGTAAACTTTATCATCAAGGTATTTAGTAAATCATTTCATAGCATTAACTTTGATGGTGTTTAATAATTGTGTTGCCATATTTTATGTCTATGGCCATCAACGAAGGAATTTAACACCAGCCCAAAATCATAATTCCGGCCTAACTGCGACAAGCTTTTTAGCAACAAAAATGGTATACGGACTTAGAGTGTTTATGGGTTACAGGGTGGGGTGAGGGTGAAATATTGTCCAGTGCAAAACTTTTAGTTTAGGTTTGTGCACAAGTTTCTTATCCAAACATGTTTTTCAGATACATTTTTCTTTTGCTTTTAAAATATCTTCAGATTGCCCCAACCTACCTTCCTCAAACTAGCAATACTCATAGCTCTTGACAAAATGGTGCATTTGAACGCCAAAATCGGTTATTTTTGACGAAATTATCATAAGAAGTTCTAAAGGATGCCAGAAAAAATGCAGGGTCGGCAACAGAGCCAGCCATACAGCGATGCAGTGTCACCTCCTGTCGCGCAATGAAAGTCTGTGTGCAACCCTCTCCAACGTCAGTCGCCACTCGCCATTAGGCGAATTAATATCAATCGTTGGCGACTTGGAATTTAGCCCTACTCGCCAAAACGGCGACTGGCAATAGAAAATTCCGCTCAAGTAGCGATATCTCGGGAACCGTATAAGCTAGAGACGAACGGTTTGCAGCGTTATGCTCAGGTTTACAAGGGTTATACAACAGCCTTTTCTCCTACAGTACTGGGGTTAAAGAAAATTTTACAACTCGTTAAATGCATAAATTAGAGAAACCATGTCTAATGCAAGATGTTTTTGGTATGTCGCAATGTAAATTCTGAAATGGCGAGTACTTTTTAAGGTCTACTGGACAAGTGGCGACTGCAACCCAAATGACATTCGAGAGGGTTGTCTGTGTGCATGTATTGGGTGGGTGACCACCCCCTCGGATGCTTTCCTGTATGACAGTGACGTTATGTGCTCCTTAACCACTCCCTCTGATACAACGAACTGGGGCAATCGGCGCTACAATTGGGTTTACCTAACAATATTGTCCGTCTCCTTCTGGCACCATGGCTTCAGCTGGGAGTGCGTCAAACCTACAGCACTACAATTAACGTGGGAATTTGTGAACAACTGTCACTTGTTGACCAACCATGCTTAGGAGTGAATTGAATGTCGGGTTTTACGACTCACTGCTTCAGGATTTTGAAGAGCACCATTTACAAAACATGTGCGCCCAACGAAAGCCACTGCACAAGTTGGCGTCTTTCGCGCCAGCAGACATCACAAAGCTATGCCACACCGTGAAGAACTAATGCCACCTATCATCTTTTTTAAAACTGGACGGAAAGCCTAATGGGCTCGAGACATGTTTCATGTATATGTGTGAGTGCTAAATGCTGCCTATGGACGTTTCCTTTTGGCCGTGTCAGTATGGCTCAGCGGTAGGACCTCGGCCTTTGATTTCAAAGGTCGGTTCGATCCCCCGCTCTGGCAGTCTGACATAAGTTCAAAAGGCAACGTAAATAGGTTTGCATCCGTATTTAACATATCACCTATCACTTTTCAAGAACTAAACCAACAATTATTGTAAAAATTTACAAAAATAAACTGTAAATGTGCTTCAAAAACAAATAAATCCACATGAAAATAACACTTGCGCAATGAGAATTCTATTTTGGCTACGGCATCAGATACCTAGCGTTAGGAGAACACTCGCGGTTCTTTAAGTGCTACAATATTTCACGCCAATCTTTATTTTTCTTCTAAGAGTCATAAGCTAAGGCAACGGCGTTTGGGCATGACAAAAGGTTTGCAGGCTTCTACATATTCATAAAGATACAAGTTTTC
The DNA here is from genome assembly GCA_023313725.1 of Lithobius niger. Taxonomy (NCBI): domain Eukaryota; kingdom Metazoa; phylum Arthropoda; class Chilopoda; order Lithobiomorpha; family Lithobiidae; genus Lithobius; species Lithobius niger. The sequence continues at coordinate 50,477 of JAHWFP010060023.1, read as the reverse complement.
AACCGCCTAGAACTAAAGACGAATGAAGAAAAATCTGAAGCAGACGATGTGGTTAAAAGAAGGAATCTCCAACTGGACTTATTTAATGAAGATATGAATGGAGATTGGAAAGCGTGGCCTGGGAGCAGTATGGTAGACACCGTAAGACCTAAGGATTTATGTACTAGAAGCATAAAATTCATAAAGAAGACTACTTTCATGGCAAACCCCGAACCTAGAATTCCATCCAAGCGCTTTTTTCCGATACCCTTTCACCGACTTCCTGATTCCCATATTGGATCGGAGGAGGCATTAACCTTGCCTGTACGGTAGCGAATGGAAGGCTTTACGTACAATGGGATTCGAGACAGTAATGGCTCAACACATTATGGCATAAACTTTTTAACGAAATTTGCAGTGGCACAACACTACATTTCACGCTACATGTGTTGGCTAGGATCGAGGCCTGCATTTTTTGGGAAAGCACATAGTAAAATTGCACCAACAGGCGATCGACAAGTTACGCCCAGTGTCGGATTGGCCCGCCCGGGAAGCCCACCACAGAAGTACCCCTCTCAAATGTCAATCCAGTAGCACTTGCCATTTCACCGTTTCTTTTTGCCGCATTGCAAATGCAGCCTGCACATTTTTTTCTAATAAAACGCATTTACGAAGTAGCACAATTTTTTTTAACCCTATTATTACTGCAGAAAAAGCTCCTGAGCAGCCCGTATAACTCTTGAGCATAAAGCCACTAACATCTCTACCTTGTATGTTAAGATTAAATTTAAGTCATCAAGTGTTGATTCTTAGTAGGGGCCTCCTGTAGTGCAAATAAATGCGGGAAGGCTCACAACTGAAACACTGCGTAGCAATCCAATGGTAACAGCCTACATGGCCCAACTTAGGAGAAGGGCCCAATTACCTCTTTCCTGGTCGGCCCACTACCTCACAATCTGAGTCTGGCCACGCCTATGGTGTGGCCAACCATGACCTTGGTATGCCCCTGTCAAGGAGCTTCTATTGGCTCGGCACGGAACACTGAAACCCAACGGTCCCGAGTGCTTAACAGCCTTGAATTGCCTTAATCCTCCGTTTTTTAACTTTTTTTTTTAACCTTATTGTTTTCATGTTAAAGCCGCAGGTGAAGTTACTGTTGCTGCGATCTGACTGCAATATATTCCTATACCAAGTAAACTGCAGCCTACGAAATGTGCAGATGATCACCATTTTGATTAACTCCTGATAGAAGTAGATCATGGGGAATCGGTTGCCCAATGTTTGGGGTCATCCAGCCATTTTGTTTCGAGGATGTACCGGCATATAAAACTGCAAATGGGCGGCAAAGATAAGAAGTACAGGTTCTATAGGCCTAGATAGAACTTTTGTAAATTATGGCTACTGGCTGAACCCTCCAAAATCTTTAGTCACCACCAAAAGGAAAATTTCTCCCCTTAACATCATATCAAAATTCATAAAAATAAAAAAAAATGTTCTAGGTGTTGAATTGATCACACCGAAACGGAAACTTTTTTAAATTCATAAAATATCCACGTCTTCTCGTATCATAGTTTGAGTGACACCATCTTTCCAGTCAAATGTTGGTAGAAGCAGGGGCTAAAGTCTAGAATACACCTATACCCGATATCCTTCTGAAATTGATTCCAAATGGCTCCAGCACCTTCACACATCCAGGAACAGTCTGTTTTATAGCGCGGAAAGGAGTTAAAACGACTTAACTCGGTCAATTTGTAGCTCCGCAATCCGTACATTTATACGGTGTTTGCGTTGGCTCGCGGGGCCTTGCGGAGTAGGGAAGCTTGTATATTTTTTTTTCGTAAACAGTTAAGATAAGCGGGTAGTTATTGTCAGTTGCGTGTGGTTTTGTTGTTATTGTCGGTTAGGTTAGGCAGGTACCGGCTTCTGTTTGGCGTCTCACTTGTAATGAACTGTTTGGGGTTTGGCGTTTCACTTGTGGTGCTTCACTGCTCGGCGTCGTCTGCCTCGAGACTGAAGCGGCTTGGGATCAGTTAAAACATGGTTTTAACACGTTTCCGCGGCTTGGAATCATTTTGTAGTGGCTTTCCAGCCAATTTAAGGTACGTTTTGTGTTTTTTCTTAAAATTTAGGCCATATGCGTGAAGTAGACTTGTGCCGAAGCAGGACTCGGCTAGACTACACAAGTTATTAACTACCTACTATTTTACGTGCTGTATATTAGCTAAAGTGAAAATCTCTCCAATTGCAGTCAAATGGATACAAAAAATGACTCACTCAAGTTCCAAAAGTTTTCTCATGTCACGCCCTAAGCCTACAGCAATCGGTCATCACGTAGAACAGCTTACAAACTAAGAAATGGCTCACTGCTCGGTGAAATTCGCGCTTAGACAACTGATCTAAACTGTACTCCAAACAACTCTTATGAGAAGTCCAAAGCAACAACCCCTATCTTGCTGTGTTGTAGAATTGTTCCATTCAACATAATGTTCGTTCAATTAGCTACCCAGGATTTGGCAGCACCACCCAATCAATACCTGCACTTCAGATGTTTACATATCAACTACAAGAGCGAACTACGGAAAAACGGTGAAAAGGGGATCAAGCAATACTTATCCAACCCACATTTGACTAATTCGTTGTTACAGAACTGTAACGCAGCACCTTGTTGGGTCATGGCGAAAGGTAAATATGAAACCGATGAAAAAGTTAACAAGAAAGGTACCAGAAAACTATTACTGGGTCACAACCAGGCAAAAACAAAATTAAACAGCCGCCCTTTTAACAGGATCGGAACGTGTGACGTCACAACAGGTTGCTGTTGGGCTTTCGTATATTTAAAGACTGGACTACACAATTAATACCGTTCTGTAGTTTCCGAACGGGACGCATTTTTGCAATTCAAGCTGCGTAAGAGGTACAAAAAACATGGTGACATACACTTTATATTATTTTTTAATTTTTACTTATAAAACAGTGTTTTAAACTTTTGTTCATTAGAACCTTGTGGCGTCGTGCACTCTCTTGGCTGTGTAGAAGAACCGTGTGGAACCATCCAGGTGATAAAGATTATGTTCTCTTTGGCTAACTTGAGAATCACGGCATTACAAATACCAAAAGTTCATCACTCCCCCATGTTATGAACTTTATCCGACACTTTATCTACATCTAAAACAGTGTTTAAATATTGTTCGTTCCGATAAAAAAAAGCTGAGAAAGGGATGTTTTAGGTTGCAAACATGCATGTTACGTTACGCAGTTCCGAAAATATGAGTAGTCTCCGTCAGAGGTGTGCACAACCACGCCACGCCGCCGGCCTAGGTTGCTTTCACGGCGCGCGCCATTGCCGACATTTCTGCCATTTAAAGTACGACATTCATTTTTTAAGAATTCCTTAGCTTAGAGTAGTGACTAATGAATGATAACAGGCTAACACGGAAACAAAACAACAAATTCCACCATCCTAGAATTACCCCCACTTTTTTTTTCACTGCCTTTTTTCTCCCAAATATTTTCTACCCCGTTTTCATCCCCATGGCAATAAAAACCTCTAAATCTGGAGGTAAAACCTGTATCTGGCAACACTGTCTACATGGTTGTTACAAAATTTAAAATGGCAATAATAACTTTAAATTTAACTTTAATATAGGTCAAGGCGCCAAAAAACGGCATTACATGATGACGGTTGTAGAAAACAGACAAACTGATAGAAAGGTAGTATTACCAGGAAAAATAAACATGCTTGTTCATCGGTGCCTGGTATAACCTATACTATACACCTAGTCAAAAATTAATAAAGAATAACTTAGCGTAATCAGCAAGTAATAACCAAGTAGCCGTCAGTTACGTTTGTTTTTAAAAATAATCAAAACTCTTTAACACTAGCTGTACCCCCTGCCGACACCCTTCCCCCCCCCCACCCCACCTCTCATCCTCCTGCCTCCCTCCCCCACATTCTCCCACTGCATGGTCAAATTGAGCCACCTCCCTGGTCTCCCCTTTCTCGCTTGAACTTCAGTAACACACACGCACACATATGATGAATTTGCCCAGTGCCACCCAAGCCTCTTATATATAGATTGTGATCTGAATTGTTTACAAATAGTAAATATTTTTCAACAAATTAATACTACAATTCAGGTTTTGATCTGCATGCATTACGGGAAATCCACTGTTCTCCGAATAACGACGCACCGATTTATGCTACCATCACGAGAAAAAATATATATATTCTCAGCCTCCGAAGAATAATGTATATGGCACACCTCTATTCTCCGTCTACAACAAGCTAAGATATATTTGGTCGGCCGTGATCTGCTTGACTACCGTTTTGGTTTAACGGGCGCAAGAATATTACACGATTCTCAGGAATGGATCATCAGCAAAGAAAGAAATCCACAGATACCTCAGATGTTGTGTCAATTGGTAGCAGAAAGCATTCAAAGCCAATTGTCCATCCAGTTGGTGAACGTAACATATACGAAGCTTTTGGGCCGTTTAGTCCAGCAACTGTGGCTGGAGATAAAGTGGTATACACGAGTGGCCAGATTGGTGTCGATCCAAGGTCGGGAATTTTAGTTGGAGGGGGACCAGCTCATGAGACCAAAGTAGTTTTGGACAATTTGACAGATCTGTTGCGAACGGCCGGTGTTACTGTCAGAAATGTGGCAAAGGTGACCCTGTACTTGACGGACATGGCATCTATCAAGCCAGTATTGGAAGTTTACAAAGACTATTTTCGAGAACCGTGTCCTGCTCTAACTGTCCTACAAGTGACTGGATTGCCGATGGGTGCTACTGTTCAGGCTGATGCCATTGGATACTCAGTTCCTAGTGTCGATGAATTTCTCGATGATGGAAAGCTAACCAGTTATCGTCAGAGTCATGTAGACTAAGATATTCGTAAAAACCCAGAGTTGACGAGTTATTTAAGTATTTCTGAACGAATTTATAGTTTAAACTTTCCAAAGGTATATCAATATGTATTCAGTATGTTAAAAAAATTATTTGAAGAAATGTGCAGGCCTGAACTCATTTCCGAAGAAGAACGTCTTTATTCACAATAAAATTACAAAATCATAAAAAAATACTTGATAAGACCGAAGTTTTGTTTATGCCAGTAAGCAGTACATATTTTTTTTTTTTATAAATTGATTCAAATTTCGAATACAACATCCACAACGTCACAACAAAACAAACAAACAATTTACAGTAAAACAACAGTCAGGATGACGGAGACGGGACAAAAGATAGACAGATAAGGGACAAAGATGGTTGGGAAGTAAAAAGCATAAAAAGAGAGAGAGAAATGAGAAAACATGAAGATAATATGATAATCTGATTCTCTAGTGTGTATACAAACTATTTCTTCCGAAAAGAGTGAAAAGTGCTAACAGCCTTGATCAACATGAAATCCGATTCCAGGCTGGGACCACTCTGCTGAGTTCAGTACGATGAAATTCGTAGTGCAACTGACGACTCTGACTAGTGGAATGAGAATGGACAGAGTTCTGAACAGCCATACGTGGAACAACGTCATGGATTTCATACTTAAATGCATATACACTAGAAATAAAATTCGAAATAAAATTAGATCATGTAGTGGTAAAATTTGCAAATGCTTAAACAGAGGAAGGGAATATTCTCTAGACGGGCGATGGGAAATTGAACGAACCACTTTCTTTTGAAGCTATACCAGTCGCTCCTGATTAGACTTACTAGTGTTCATCCTTGGATTAATAACTACACTTCGTTTATCCAAGTTAATAAACAATAATTTAGGTATGGGTAGACTAAGCTATAATACAGCACTTTTAAAGAAGAGGAAGGTAGCACGAAGGATAATTTATCGATTATACCAGCGCTCCATGGATTATACCATGGTATTGTAACTGTTAATGGCACATTATCGACTTTATTTACAAAATTCACTTGCCCATTACAGGATTGCAGTCACGCTACGGTAACAAACAGCATTTCATTTAGTAAGTGCTATTATAAGAAGAAAAAAACATGTAAATTCGCAGAGTTGAACTGAGCCCTTTTGACTTCCCATCCTGTTACAACTCTTAACCTGCCGTTTTCCTTTTTACATTAAATAGATTTCATAGCGTTGAGCCAAGTGGTAAGTAAAAATTAATCGGGGTGTGGATTCGGTTTAATTCAAATTTGTTAAAATAGTGCGATGGCTCTGTGGGCCTCCTCCCGCAGCTGGCTGCTCGTGGACTGTCGTGTAACGGGGCGGTTGGCCATGTAATTCGTGCTCCACGCGAACGATGTCATGTTTACGAACTTGTACTATCGTCATCTATTTTAGTTACTTGGGCTAACAATTTAAGAAAAGTTTACAGATTGATATGAAGCCGAAACTGACAATTGACTAATTAGTAAGTAATCCTGATCAATCATTTTCTCAAAAATTATAAATGTGGGGTTCGTTAGGTACTAATACACCCGATTACCGGATACCAACGATCCCAACGTCACATGAACGAAGGGAGTCCTCCAAACAATTTAATAATCTCTCTCACAGATTCTCGCTTTCATTTCAAACCTGTGTGAAGTGACGTGTATCAAGATTGAAATAAAAACTTGGAAGACTATGTGGGGAGAATGTTTACTAATGATCCACCAACACACTGATAGTCTGTATGACCGTGAACTTGCAGGGACATTGCCTTGTAGAAGAGCTCACCAACACAACGTTATTTTTGTTGTCTTGATGATCTGGTAATGTTTGTCGTGGCGTAATGAATAGCTTACAGGTGGCTAGTGAAAAGCTCGATCTTAAGTTAAGGTGAGTCGCTTCCTCTCCTACGCGACCCACCACCCCACCCCAATAATCCCTTTATCCTAAATCCCCTCGTTCCCCTTCACCACCCAAACATCCACCTAACTTTTCTTCTCTCCCCACCAATCCATGCAGTCCACTTAAGCGTATTTATGTGTTTTTTTTCCTGGATAATATCTTGTTGACTACTCTCGTAGGTTTCGACTACCTGGGATAATTAGTTGTTTGGTAGGATGCGTCATTCTCAGCGTTAGATGTTTTAATGGCATGAGAGAAGGTTACGTAAACAACTACTGCCCTCATGCAAACGATAGCTTTACGCAGCAGAAAATGGCGGAAAAGAATCAATGCTAGTCTTGGACGCCTTGCGAGGATCAGCCACCTCCGAGTTCCCATGTCATTGGCCACAATCAGTTTACTGTGGATTACTCGAAAAGAAAACGTAAGAAACTAATGGGACAATACACTTAATTTTTACCCTAAACGAATATTTTGAGAGAGGTTCGAGCTCGTGTAAAGGTGCCGAGCGTCAGCCAAATGAGAATCAGCTGCTGGCTTCCCTGCAAGATCGAGCCCAAACACTCGCAGCTCGACCCTCTAGTGAGTTTTTTTTACTATCAACACCTATAGTCATGCTTCATCGCCAGCACATTATGTTGTCTTCAATCTCGAGCTGCAGTCGCGCCGTAAGCCTACGAGAGTTGGTAGCCGAGGAAGCAAGCCATCTATTAGAAAGTCATATCTTCCGAAACACCTAATAGTCCTAATTTCTACTATATAGGCTAACTACGCAGAATAACAAATGAGCATGCATTTGTTACATTACAAATTAAGATTCGTGCAAATCTCTTCCCAATACACCAAAGTCCTCTTATACGCCAGCTACCTTCCCCCCCCCCCCCTCCCCTTCACTTGCCCTTCTTTCTCCATCCCAGCAACCACCTAACTGCTTCCTCCACAGCATCTCTCTCTAATCCATCGGTATGTTAGTTTTTGCGGGAAAGCTATTCATACCATCCCCGTTGTAAGAATCCGAATAGGGCCGGCAAGTGCTCTGGATCCAATGGAGGAACTAGGGCCTGCAGTGTGATTTTCGAATGTTTCAATGCATTTTTTCTTGAGTTGGCCTTTGACTGCCCCTTTCATTTCCTAAAGATTGTTGCCCAACTCCAGTTTGGTGTTTAAAGTTGGTTAACATTCAAATAAAGAAAGTATTGACCACTTTCTCCCCAATCTCAAAATAAAACATATTGTTGACCATTGAAGGTCCCGTAGGGATTTTTACTTTGAATTGCGATGACATTTCGAAAAATTACCGCTGAATTCAAGGTTCATCACAAAATCACAAAGTTCGGTCGTGCACATTTTTTACAAATATTAAATTGATATACCTCCTAGCGCCATTTTTCTCGATCCACCACATTAAGTAGCCTACAGCCCCAAAGGTCTATTTCTTTACCGTTACTCAACCCCTTGCTAAAAATCCGTTTTAGAATGACGCGTCTAGAAAATTTTCTGTTCAATAATTGTTAACTTTATATACCCGCAGTATATGATGCTTTGCGTGCTTACAATAATCAGGACGTTTCATGACTGTGTGCATGTACTAATTTTCTAATAATTTTACCGTGAGATCAAAAATCTGAAAGACTAATGGCGATAAAAATTAAAATTAATTATTCCAAGAGATCGCCGACGCCAAATTATAAGACACTAGCCGAAAAAATTGTAAATTGTGATGTTAAAATAGAAGAATCATTCCGGTTTGTGACGACACAATCTTTAACTTGATGCTGTTTCGTGTACTACGCCCAAAGCCAACCAAGAGAGCAGCTACGTTCCTCGCTGCGAGGAACGCAGCAACCACCTTAGCCGACCTTAGCGCTGGTAAATGCGCGGATGGCGATCTGCGCGTGGCTGTGATAAGGCAGGCCGGGTGTCCCTTTAAAAAAGGTATTACAGTGTAATGTGTATAGTACTTTGTTCGCCTTCATCAGAGTTTCAAAGAGTGGGTTGTTTTGGCTCTACATTCTTCATTGGTTGGCTCAATGTTGACGTTTTTTGATTTGCCGGTTGTGACCAGTGATCTCTACGAGCAGGAGTGGGAGCATAAAGGGATAGAACACATCCGTATCCTAGATACAGGGATGGTACGGAAGTTAAAGCAACAATTGTGTAGTATTTTTAGTAATCCTCTACCATGATAGGGAAGGTAAGAAAGTCAACGTTGAAAATCTTGAGTGATAGTCTAATTTAGTTTTTTAGACTATTACTTACAATCATATTGTTATGATTCACGCAAACCAAAATTGCAGCACAAATTCCCAGTCATAAGTTGCACTACAGGCGAATTTTCGGTGATATCACCAGTAAAGTTACTTGTGAATCTGTCACCTTCCTCAGGCCACTAAATTACTACTTCAGATTACAAAAACTTTCAAATGTCGTCCATTTTGCAGACAGTCGCTATATACACTGTTTGAAAATCCCGTACTTCTCAGTTGTCACTGGATGCGTTACTTGTCATTCTAGTGGGGCTCAGTAGACTGTTATTCCATTTCAACCCTCTCCAATGTCGGTCGCCACTCGCCATGTGACGAATTGAAACCAATCGTTGGCGACTTGGAATTTAGCACTACTCGCCAAAACGCCGACTAGTAATAGAAAATTGTGCTCAAATAGCGATATGTCAGGAACCGTATAAGCCATAGAAGAACGGTTTGCGGCTTTATGCCCAGGTTTACGAGGGCTATACAACAGTCTTTTCTGCAACGGTACTGGGGTAAAAGAAAATTTTACAACTCTATAAATGCATAAATTAGAGAAACCATGCATTGTGCAAGATGTTTTTGGTATGTGGCGAGTACTTTTTAAGGTCTACTGGCCAAGTGGCAACAGCAACTGGAATGTCATTCGAGAGGGTTGTTTCATTTTGCATTGAGGCGAATCGACAGATCTGGAGTGACTAGTTTAGCCACTTGAGGATATGCTGGCTCCTGAGTATTCATGACAGGCACACCTCCATTTTGAAAATGTTGGATTGCGATGGTTTCAACAGCTCAATTTTGGTTTGCGTAATTCATAACAATATGATTGTAAGTAATAAGAAAGTTAAAGCCAATAATTAATATGTAGATTTTTTAAAACCTCTACCATGAGAGAAAGTAGGGATGGGCGATAATGAAATTTCGACTAGGCGATTATTGCAGTACCCTGATATGCGACGTTTGCGATTATTGCGATATTTCTTAGTGTATAGGCCAAGCTGTTTTAAGGTGATCACTTTGTCATAACAGCACTACTCCTACGGTAAGCCTGCTAACTATATACGTTTAGGCATAGTACTACTATGACTAGGCCTGGTTAGTGCAGTGGTAATACAAAATTAAGAAAAAAAACTTAGTCTTATTTATTCAAAATAAGCATTTTCAAATATTTTAAGTAGTTACAATACCATAACTGTCTCGCATATAATCTGCACTCGCAGATGAGCCACATCCTTAAAAAAAAATGCAAGCATTCTGATCATTTTCTGCACAATTCGTGACATGTGGAAATGTTGATATTAATTAATCAACAGACAAGTACTTTATGTTGTAACATTAACCCTGTTAAAAACAGCAGTGACCAGCCTTTTTTCTTATCCATTTGGAGGCCATGTTTGTTTAAAAATGTAAGTTAGATGGTTCATTAGAAATAACTTCAGAACAGTTAGGCTACAGCTAGAGACTTGTGGTTTGCACCGTTGGAAAGCTGGCGAAAAATCCGGTTAAAATGGTGTATTTAAACGTCAAAATCGGTTAATATTTATTAACAAAAAAATTATTGACAACGTCAGGCACCGATGTGAACCAGACGAATCTACCCCAAAGCTGTGATAATCGCAAAACACGAAAAGCACTGCGATATCACTATCGCGTGTGTTTTATATCGCGATAATATCGAAATATTGCAATATCGCCCATCCCGAAGAGGAGGCAATAAGTATGTAGGATTTTTTAGTAATGCTCTACGATCAGAGGAAAGGTAAGGAAGCAGGGTTTGAGAACGGTCGGGAACAGTGTTCAGATTCTTTTTTTTTAACCCTCTGGGCCCTAGAAGCCGATATATCGGCTTTACATTATATACGTTTGAGTTAAGAAAATAAAAGCTTAGGACCCAGAGGGTTAAAGACGGAGCGGCTTTCCAGTTCCTTTAAGGTCAGCATTTCACCTTTAGTGAAAAGTCTCATCTTTCAGAAATTTGAACAGTAATTTAATGCAATCCATCCTAAAACCAAGTTAAAATCGCCATACCGTTTAGTGAATCCGGGAGGAAGGGGTAAGTGGGGACATTTGTTCCCCCAAAATAAATTAAAATATCAAAAGGTGAAACAAACTAACGTATTGTACGAGGGTGAAATTCTTCAAAAAAAGGTAGGCTACCTTCCAGAAGTCAGAAAAGAGGATGTAAATGATGAGTATTTTTCCATTTGAACCGATCATTAAGCAAAACTACCTTGTACCAATCGTAATAACCGATCCCAATTAACCGAAAATTGTACTACTAAAGCATGTATTTAAAACAAGATCACACAAGACTTACAAACGCACACTTTCACAGCGAAGATAGTCTACTATTTGCAAATTTTTAACTACTAACTGTAGTCGTCATCAGGCACCGTAACATAAGTTCAAACTCTGTTTGCATTTCGTTTTACAGTCTAATACACGGTTCAAATTCATAACTGCCTCTGTCTGCTGCCAACTATATTCAGTTGATTAGTACACCCTTGCCCACTGTATCACGCAGGCCGTTCTTTACACACAGTCTTCCACTCAACATCGAGCTTCTCTCGCAATTCTTTCCCAATCAGGTTGAATAACGGTGTCGTATAATGGAAAACCTTTCGTAACCTGGTAACGTGGTTACCGGGACGATTGAGGACCAGAGGGAAGTGAAGGTAAAAAAATTACACATTAAAATGGGTAACTACTGTATGAAGCTTGGACGCTTTCGATAGGTTACCGTGACGCCATGGAACATTTTCCATACACGAACGGCGTATTGACGTATTTAAAAAAAAAATTACTTTGAAATCGCTGCGTAATTAACAAACCAAGCATAAATACACTTAATTATTTTAAATATAGAATTAAAAACCACTCCATCTGTCATGATCCATGGTTCAGTATTAAAATGTCAAAATCAGTCAACAAGGAGGGAAAATTTCTTCGGTTAGGTATATTGCTGATATATCTGGGATTCAGGGTTTTATGTATAGATCCCGATTTCTATGAACAGACTACTGTAAATATCGGTAAAGATCACGACCGCCCTGCCCTACCTAATTTTAATCTCAGTTGGTCAGTAGTGAGTGCTAAGCTGTAGTTCTATTTAATATCATATTTTTTTTCCCTACTTAGGATTTATTTCACTTTAAAGTGAAATTACAGGATGGCTGTGGTAGAAAGATGGGTGAATGATAAACTCCATGACATTATTGGCCTAAGTGACAAATATGTGGCTCAGTTTCTTATCAACTTGGCTGGGAAAAGCTCCAATCCTGTGGATTTTGTTGATAAAATTAAAAATACCGGAACCATAGATGTCGACAGCAGGGTGATATCTTTTGCTAGAGAGCTTTGGGATAAGGTGAGTGGAACTCTACGATTCGTGTTCGTTCATGTAAAAGTTTCCTTTTAAGCAAGCCTCAGAGTTCAACAACAAACTTACACATGTGTTTTTTTTTATGACACCTCACATTACTAACTAAACGTCATGTTTTCAGGTTCCTCATGCTGCACCCAGGGAGAAACCAGCCCGAGCTCACGAAAAAGCAGTGGTGGAGATGTTGGAAAAGAACAAACGCTACAGATTACTCTCCGATGATGATGACGATGTAGTAAAAGTTGCTGAAGCACCTCCAAAGGTAATTAGAAAGTAAAAAAGAATGGAACTGAATTTTTATTTATTTTTTTTAACAAAATACAGAAAAAACATGCTAAACAGAAATTTAAATGTTACGGTACAACCCCTGACGCGAGTTCTCCTTTCCCACTTTGCAACGAATGGTCGGACGAGAGCAGAAAGAGAGCATGGTGAATGCTAGCCATGCTGCACCAGGTTCGAGCTCAATAGCAGTTTTCTCCCAAAGCCGAACAAGTCTCATCATTCCAGCATTGCAGGGAATGCTATCAAGCAATTCGAACCCATCCCAACAGAAACTATTCTACTCTGTCCGTTGCCTGAGCTTGAATGAGCAATGTTGCCACTTTATTGCAGTAGATTTTAACAAAGTTTGGTGTCAACACTGACTATTCCCAGACATGAGTCGACCACAAGGCACGGGCCTAGGGCCCTGTGATTTGGGAGCTGCAAGACCTCATAAGTCCAACAGTTACACTTGCAGACAAGAATGTTGTTTGAGTCCTTGGTCAAACTGTTGTTTCTCAAAACTGGTATTGAAAAAGTAGTAATTTTATCCTTGTGCACTAATCGTAGAATGTGCACAGTGTACAGTTTGATAAAGGATAACACAGTGAGACTGTTAGAAAATGTGTACAGTAATTGAATGAATGTGTTCAATGTATTGAGATATGAAACGTTGAGTATTTTCTCCATCTTGACAACAATAATTGTGTAGTAGTACACAAAATTTGAGCCGAGCCCAGGGCTCAAAATGAGTGGTATTGCATCGCGATTTGCACCATAATTTTAGACATTTGTGATGCAGAAATTAAATTTGCATTGCGTTTTAGCGATGCAACATCATGGTGAAAAGAATTTTAAAACTATTAAAAAAAATCTTTTTGAAATATTCCTAGGCCCATTTACAATAAAACCCAAAAACAGCATAGGCCTGAGAAAATAAACTACAGAGGATAAAGGAAAGCTCTTAATCCCAATACCAACGGAAGTTAATTTCTATAATAGGTGCAATCAATGACGTTGAAGTATTTTTTATACAATGCACAATCAGAATGTTTAGAAATCAGAAAATAATAATTATGCAATTTATACATCAGACAATCACATTTTCTTGATGGTTGAACCCTTAAGTAAAACGAAAATCCCATTTTACCTGCCTAGAAAAATAATTATGCTTCATGAGAATTGCTCACAATTATTTTGTGAATGCTACGTAAACTTTTATTTGGCATCGCAAGTATGCTACGCCTTTTTTTTTTTAACATTTTGCGCCCTGGCCGACCAACACACGCAACTTGTGTACTCGAACTTGACTTGTTCTTCACATTTATACTCGTATCCAGGTAAATTGTTCGAATCTCGCCAATTTTTGATTGACTTTGACATTCCAGTATACCAAATTCGCCATCGACGAGCCATATCTGGTGGTGTAGATTAAAAGCCAGTAGTTGAAATAATGACCATCTCAAGGTTTTCAAAATGGTCGTACATGAGTAGAATGAAGAGGCGTAGACCAAGCACGCTCCTTTGTGATACTCCTGGCTACTTTTACTGGGCTGAGGAGATGACCACGCAAACTACATCTCTATTGCCATTTTATGGGGAGGGGTCTAAGCCATGCAAGCAGTGCTCCTGAAGAACCTACATCACTGAGGACTCTCAAAAATTTTAACTAAGTCAAAATAGGCCACGTCTGCTTGTAGTTTGTTGTGAAGCTTTAGTTTGAAATATTTTTTTTTCTTCCAGAAAAGCAAGAAAGAAAAAAAGCAGAGACATCTGAGAGCTCGTAAACAAGAAGACGATCATGATAGCAGTGACAATGAGCGGTGAGAAAATAGCTATTATTATTGTTTACTAGCGTTTACACGTTGTAATTTTATTACGGTTTTGTGAGAGTCATTTCATACTATAACATGATTTTGTTTGTACGTGTTCGTGAAACAGGTCGCAGCCCTCTGTAAATATCTCAAAAGGTGACACTGATTCCGATTCAGAAGATGGTTTTGAAAAGCAGGAGAGGGAACGGTTGCAGGACATCAAGGAAAGGGATGAATTTGCCGACCGACTTAAGAAAAAAGACAAAGATAAAACACGTAACATTGTGGAACGATCAGACAGGAAGGTAACTAACTGTTAAATTAGTTACTCATCTTAATAAATCACATTATTTAAAGTTACCTACTGAGGTGCAAATGAGAAACAAAAGTATGGTGATCAGACTGATCACTCGTTAGGCCGTGCAGTGGTTTTGCTGGTGTGTGCAGGCGCCTTAATTTATTGCAGGTCAACACTTTTTATGGTTGATCTTGGTTCTAGTAGAATAATTTACGTTTCTGCCAATCCCATATTGTGTATATTTGATTTCCATGCTATAATTGTTATTCATTGAAAATTCCATAACGGCTTCTACTCTGAAAGTTCGTCATTCTTGATAATTGATTGTTGAAAACAGATTGTTACGCACAATTTCAGAATCAAAATACTGTACCAGTATTCTTGCAAATTTTCAACAGACCGACGACGTCTGTCTTCATCAGGCCTAACCTACACAACTCAAACTTTTGTCAACTACATCGTCACCGTGGAATTCAGCGTTCGAAATCTGCGCACGTGCATGGCGTGGCCTCCTATATTTATCGTGCTGGTTCATCCACTGCTTTGTGAGTCGCCTGGAAAACTCATCTCTAAGGAGGAAACGAATTCCCGGATTGGACGGGCCTTGAGTGTTGAGTGTAGGTTAGGCCTGATGAAGACAGACGTCGTCGGTCTGTTGAAAATTTGCAAGAATACTGGTACAGTATTTTGATTTTGAAATTGTGCGTAACAATCTATTTTCAACGATTAATTATCAAGAATAATTGTTATTTTGCCAAATTTTGGCTGATTTGATTCAAGCAAATTGTCTGTGTATATGTCATTCTAGTAATTTAGTAAACAATTTTAAAACACCTTTATAACCTCTTGCAACAAGAAAATTGTTACAAATATGCTATTAAGCTTATTTTGGAGTATGGGTGCAGAAATCCACTGGCCACTAGCCAGTTGGCGATTAAAGTATTTGTCCAAAAGCCAATTCGGCCACTGGTTTGGAGAGAGATAAATAGGACTAAAACGAACTGGACGTATTTTCCCTTCTTGTTGGTTAATTTGGTAAGGTTTTTTCGTCAGTTTTCCAATGGACTTGGGGGACTTGGACTTCTCTTCATTTCAGAAGTTAAGAGAAGAAATGTTACGGAAAGGGAGGATTTCTTTATTTAAAACAAGTTTTCAAAACCTGTGTTCCTACAATGACAGTGAAAATACCGCAATTTATAAGAAACTGGTGCTTGACAAATGCATGGATCACTAGTGTAGATAGAACGAATTTTTTTTTTTATTGGTTACTGTCTTCCAGTGTCTAAAAAGTTTCAATTTGGCGACAAAACTTTCTCAGTTGGCGACTAAAAATTATGCTCTACCGGCCAATGGCGAGGTGAGAAATAAGTGAATCTGTACTTATATTTTGGAGGCTCATCAATCAACAATGCATGCTAAAATCAAAATTATGCCTAAACTGTTCTGTGTCTCTTTAATTTAACCAAAAAATTAGCTAGCTTCTAAAAATAAATCTAAACGTAGAGCCAGGGGTGGGTTTTTGACGTCGAAAACCAGTTTTTGACATGACATGTCGCAAACCGTGCGAAAACCGTCGAAAACTGTCAAAATTGACGAAAACCGTCAAAAAGTGTCGAAAACCACAAAAATCAACACTGAACTGCCAGATTCTATCAATTGTAGTAGCAGTTTTAGGTAGCACGGCAATAAGTGAACTCTTTATTAATTAACATGAGATAAAACATCAAAAGCTCTTAGTTTTAAATGTAATAATAATGGGTTCTTAAACAGTCTGAAAAATTTTCTAAGATTCTTTGCCATTTTAACTCCCAGTCTGTTAGGTATAGTTTGGAGCACATAGGTTTGTGCTGTGGAATGAGTGGAGATTATGAAAGTGGATCGAGTGGCTGATTGAGTTAACCGTCGCATATTTGTTAAATTATGTATTGGCTTTGCTGGGCATAAGCACACAGACTGCGACACACATCTTGTGACTATTTTAACTGACTAGACCTAATTACTAGAGATAGAAACCAAATTCTGACATTAGGGCTTAAGATTGCAACCTGTTTAGAGTGGAAACATATTTGAAAATTTTATCAATTACTTTACCAGTAAACAGGTTGCAATCTTTATAATTCTCTATGTATTTATTTACGTTTTTTCTTGCTTCAGTAGAGTATTTTAACAGTTTTTGACATGTCAAAAACCTATGTCAAAAAAGGGTTTTTGACATGACGGTTAAAACCATGGTGAAAACCGGATAAAACCTGTCACATGTCAAAAACTTGCCAACCCTGCGTAGAGCATCAGTATACTGCGTTTGCTAACATTCAGAGCATAAGAAATAAAAGTTTGCATCTAGGGTTAGCAGCCAAGTAGGCTACGGAGCTCATGTCTGTTACTTGCATCTAATCAGTTTAGAATTTTAGTGCTGGCTGGAGCTACTGCATCATAAATGTTTGACAAACCTGTAAACATTGTAAAAAGTTCTTAACTTTGTATTGGATTGCCAATGACACCTTCAAAGAAATAGTGGATTTGATTCAGTGGATAGAAACTAGGGCTGCACCATATCCAATGTTGGCTAATTTATCATGGTCTATCACTCTTTTCAAAAATGAACCAGTCAGTATTTTGACTTATAGTCAACACACTGTTTCACTGCACCATTTTAAAGGTTATTGTCTCCATTTTTCCAATGGTCCAAGTTGACGGCTCTCTTCCTTCGTAAGTGGCTAAGTAGCTGGGCTGTGCATCTGAATTACCAAAACATGGAATGCACTTCTGTTACTGAGCGTGATCACTCAGTCTGGAACCAAGATCAGCCAACTTTCACTTACGTCAGTCGCGAACTGGTGAGCAAAATTTGTGGTGGCGACTTGAATTTTAGCTGTATGCACCAAAACGACGACTTGAATCAAAGCTTGTTACTCAAATTGCCATATCTCAGAAACAGTACTAGCTAGAAACAAACGGTGTTTAGTGGTGCTTTCAGAATGTGAAGGGCTGTTGATATGCAATCATTATTTCAGTATGACCTGTATCCTTTGGCCTTAAGAAATTGTAGAGACTAAAAAATTTCCAACACAACAAAATAGTGCCATGCATTAACTATGAACAATAGAGGGGAGTGGAAAATGCAAAATGGCAAGTGACTCTTAAAACTGTCCACATGGCGAGCGCTGCGTGATTGACATTTGTGGAGATCAGCTTGTTTAACAGTTTTGTTTTGCATAACGATTTATAGGCATATGAAGAAGCTGCCAAACGTCTACAGGTGGAGACGGAAGATAGAAAGAAGATTGTTCCCAAGTTACGAGTAGAATCTCGTCGGAAATATCTGCAGAAGCGTAAGGAGGACAAGCTAACAGAACTGGAAGGAGACATCGTGGATGAAGATTACCTCTTCTCAGATTCCAAGTATAGCTTTAACTCTTTCGTCTTTTTTATGTTTCTGCTGCATTGGTTGTTTTTAGTTGGATCTGTAATAAACTCTTTTTATCACAAGGTTAACTAAAAAAGAGCAGGCGGAAATCCAATACAAGAGGAAGGTTTTGGAGTTGGCCAAAGCTCACGAACGTGCTGGTGAGTTGGAGAAGATTGAACGCTACCATATGCCAGAGGAACAGCGTAACAAGGTATTATTCCCTTTTGAAGATAACGGACTACAAACTTTTTATAAGTTAATTTACTATTTAAGCGAATGGTTTAATTTTATGCTGGAAACAAAACACACCATAGCAAATACATCACTAAGCTTTACTTAGATTATACCATTTTTGTTCCTTACGTTTATTGTGAATAAAAACATTAAAAAGGCTTAAGTGCATGAATTTTCGAAAGTTACTGCTGTCATTTTCGAATACTGTTGGCCGACTAACGACCAACCGTAGCATTCGAAAATGAAAGCAGTATCTTTCAAAAATTCTTGCATTTAAGTGTTTTTAATGATTTTATTCATAGTAACCGTGATGAAAAGAGGCAGTGCAATCTACCATGCCACGGGAAGATGTGTGTAACTTTTCAATGCTTACTTAATTTTGGCTGTAAAACCTTTACAGTTTCCTCCTATACTCAATGATTAAATGTGTATCCTTTCTTTTAGGGTTATTTTTTAGAACATTGGTTAGCTTATATAAGTTAGAAGTAGTAGCCTATTTATAAATTTGATTCCATGAAACTTTTTTTTATATTTTTTTAGGACAAATTGAATGAAAAATATGTAGAAGTAGATGATCATGAGAAAGGCCCCAATTATGAGCAGCGAAAATGGGAGGAGGAGCAGTTACTTTCTGCAACGATGCGATTTGGTGCTCGTGATGCCAAAGCGAAATATAAGGAAAAAGTATGTAATTTTGGTAATATTAACTGTTTTTTAGTGTACAAAGTACTGTAAAGCACTGTTCATGCGTAGTTAGTAGCAAGTTTTTTTTATGCAATTTCAATACAATTGTCATATGCTATTTGGTTTCAACCTAACTTATCTCGTTTTCTTGTTCCTGATGCTTATTATTCTAAAATAGCCCCGCATCCTTTTTAAAAATGCCGGTTGTATTTTTCAGGAAAAACAATATAGCTATATACTTGACGATCAGATTGAATTTGTTCAAGCACTGGTAATGCCAGGTACAAAGGATCGTAGAGAGGTAAGAAACATACCAATGCTCTGCTTATAATGCAGAACATGCTGTTGTAATTTATATTTTACAATTACTTCATTTTTTGGGGTGTAGGGCGAATTGGATGAGGTTGCAGAAAAGAAGATGAGCATACAAGAGACTCGGAAAAGCCTTCCAATATTTAAGTTTCGTGAAAATCTTTTGGAAGCTATTGAAAAGTATCAGGTTGGTACATACTGTGATTATAATACTCGATACTGTTTTTGCTGCCCCTAGGGTACGGAAGATAGCCTATGTAACAACACATGACTTTACTGTTTTATCTACAGGTTCTGATTGTAGAAGGCGAGACAGGCTCAGGAAAAACTACTCAAATTCCTCAGTATTTACATGAAGCGGTATGTACGACCATGATTTTGTAGTATTTTTGTTTTCTTTGAGGGGGTGGAAATTCGTAAGTGCACTGATTTTGTCATACCTTATCTTTTAGGGCTACACAAAAAATGGAATGAAAATTGGTTGCACTCAGCCGCGTCGTGTAGCTGCAATGAGCGTTTCTGCTCGAGTGGCAGAAGAAATGGGCGTGAAGCTGGGAAATGAGGTAAAACCTAAGAGTCATTGGAATTTGATGTGGTGACCAATTACTCATATTTTATTTTTATTCTCTTAACCCTTCGATGGCCATGAACGTTATATGATGTTCATGGTAAGCAAACGATAGAAAACTGCAATGTATTAAAAGTTTACTACTAGTGTTCTATACTTTCTGATTAGTTGAACTAAGACAGCTAGAAAAGCAAACCGGGTGGAGGAACATGCATTAACCCATTGGTGCCTAAGTCAGGGAAAATCCGGAGTTGTCTCAGTCGTGCAAAGTGCTTAACTCCAGGAAAATCCATAGTGATAAATTCAGCACTGGTCACACGCTTAACTTGTTTTTTTTAACTATAAATTGGTATTATTAACTTACTAACCTCTCTTGTTATTTAGTACGTTTTCTACCATTTCTTGTGGTGTGTAGAATGTAACGACACAACCAGTCTGTGTCAATTTATTAAAAATTGAGGTGTGAAAAGTACAGTGCTGTTGCTTGGCCACAAGTATGGTTTTCCGTTCACTTGTGCTCAGGCACTACTGTATTTGGTAAAATAGACACCGATGCTAAACGTGTTTCCGTTATGCTGAAAACTTATTAATTATGAGATATCTGTCCAACTTTGTGTTAAATTGGCTCTGATGCTTGGCTGTGATTATGTTAGTGTAGCTTAGGTAGGTTTCGAGCTGCAAGTCTTCGGTTCATAAGCACCAGTCCAGTTTCCTACTTGTGCAGTCCGATGTTAAATGTAACAAGAATTTTGCAATGTTTGGATCGTACCACACACTTACCAAAGTATCACAGTGGGTAAACCGTACACTTATCAAGTTGTCACAGTAGTTAAAATATAATTTTGCTATGTAGCAACCTTTACTTTACGTGAAGACGATAACTGAATATCATAATTGCTGAATAAAATTGGTGTAGATCATTTTTGGCCAGCAGTGTGTGTGCTTGACTTAGTGATATGATATTTCACAAGTATGTTTGTTTCAGGTTGGATATAGTATTCGTTTTGAAGACTGCACTTCAGAGAGAACACTCTTGAAATACATGACTGATGGAATGCTGTTGCGAGAATTCCTTGGTGAACCAGACTTGGCTGGTTACAGGTAAACCCTAATGTTCAGTTTTCTTCTTACGACTTCTATTTTTTCGATTAGGGATTGCCAAGTCAGCCAAAGATTGCCATACGCATTATGCAGTTCTGTTGCGTGTTTACTGCTTGCAATCGGCTGACATCATGTAGATACTCTGTAATACCAAGTTGCACTAGGCGGAAAATAGAAAACTGAACATAATTATGTCTGGTGTACTGATTTTTCCTTTTCATTATACCATTTTAAAGTTTTTACTCTCACCATCTTTCCTATTTTACAAATGACAAGTACAGTTGCTAGCGCCTTCCCTTCACGTAAAGTGTAAAAAAAAAAAAAGGAGAACTGTTTCTTTCTGTGGAAACATTTTTTGAAACCATTGTAAGGCGATCTGAATATATCTGAAACTTTATTTGATACTGTAAATCGCTGAGTTAATGACCCCTGGGCGTTAATATAATTTTCCTTACTCCCACATTACAACCGTTTCACATTTTTTTGGAGGGAGGGGCTAATGTGGTTCTTCAAAAAAAAATGGGGAAAGTCGGGGCTGTAAGACCCTATCAATACTTTGTTGTAATCAAGATAGGAACTTACCAGGTTCAGTGCAGGTGTAGGGTTATCGATACTGTCTGCAGTTTTTTAAAGCAAATTGGCTTAAAGAAACAGGGCGAGAAAGCATAGCATAATCGTGAAATTTAAAAAATATGAACATGGGTATTAATTTTTACTACTTGCAGAAGTTTTACAAAATTACATTAAAATCAGCTACTTAGTGGAGTTCAGGATTTGAACTGCAAGGTAATTAAAGCAACTTATCCAAGTTTGGACTCTTCAAAGTCTTACTCGTTAATTCGTATTTATTGCTCTGTGTTTTCCTCCTAATGTAAGATGAAGCCTGCATCATTATGTAATGCTAGAACCCTGCACTATGTCCTGTGTATAGTGCTTGCAAAGCAAAAGTGTTGGTTGTCATAATTTATTTTTTGTTTTAAACTTTAGCGTCATCATAGTAGACGAAGCCCATGAGCGAACGCTCCACACGGATATTCTCTTTGGTTTAGTTAAAGACATTGCCCGATTTAGGCCTGACTTAAAACTTCTGATTTCAAGTGCTACTTTGGATGCAGAAAAGTTTTCTTCTGTAAGTATTATGAAAATAAAGTTGATCATCTGAAAATGAGTTTGATTTTTCACAAAATTTACTATGTTTCAGTTCAAAACTATTTACGTATTTTTCAGTTTTTTGATGACGCACCAGTATTTAGAATACCGGGACGGAGGTTTCCAGTTGACATTTACTACACAAAGGTAATTATAGAAAAGTAAATGTATAGTATAATGGTTGTCGGTGCTGTTTCTTAGCCCTTTAGGAGCAGGTGTGTTTAAATTCACCCACGCTTTAAAAGATGGGTGAACCCAAATGAGGTCTCCATAACATCACCATTTTCAATAAACCGTTCTTCATTTGGTCAGATCGAAAACTTTCATCCAATTCCAGCAAAACTAAAAATGGGATATAAAGGCCAGTTCGTTTGTTAAAAAAGGACACATTTTCTTACTTTAACTAGGAGAATTGGTAATTCTACAAAGAAGTTGTTTTCACAGGAAAATTGAAGTTCTCCCAGTAGAATCTGAAGAAGCTCTGTTAACTTCTGCACCCTCCCTCCTCCCTGGCACAGTGTTACCAGATAAAAAAGAGAAGTGGTTAGTATAGGCGTAGGAGCGAGGCAGGAAGGGTGCGGAATTTTTTTACAATTTAACATTGAAATATGTAGAGTTCAGATGATCTTGTGCATCCTGATCTCACTCAGCAACTCAAAGAGATGAACAGAATGCACTGCATACCGCATCTTGGAGATCAGTATAGAGAGCGCCAAATTCAAACGCAAGCAGTGCGACCACGAGACTGGATGTAGTTTTTTTTTTCATTTCCTAGCAACATTTTCCCTCCTGAAGAATACGAACGGCTTGACAAGAATTTTTTATATTATTTATTTGCATGCTCTTTGAAAATTTGAACTGAGTTTTATTCAGAACTTGAAATTTGTGTATTTTCTCCTGTGATTCATTTTAAGTAATTAGTGCTAAATTGAAGCATTAATTATTGTATCCGTTTGTGAATTCTAAGAAGTTGCAAGATACATACTATTGGTTCGTAAATCGTAAGGTTCTATGCGTGATAGGTTTGTGATGTATCCATGATTGCATCCGTGCTGGATCTTAAGGGCATCAGTCATTGGTTCGGTATGAGTGTTCAGTATGTCGGTCATTATGGAGCTGAACAGCTCAGTATCGGTCGGCCAAGAAAAAGCTTAATCGTTACATCCTTAATAGCTGTTTTTAATACATGATCTACGAAATGTCATAAAAGATATAAAGAAATAGTTGAGGAAAACGGTGACTGGCTGTGGATTGGGCATGAATAAAACTGTCGAGGTTCTTCCAGCAAAACTAAATTTAAAATTTGGTTTACTCTAATCCTTTACTGTTAGTTTAGTGTATGACTCGGCTTACTTTTCTTTTTGCCGTTAAATTGATATTTACTTGGTGGTTGGAAATTATTAACAATGCTAATTAATATGTAAACTTTGTCGTCATAAGTTTGTCTTACAAGTAAGAAATATGACTGCTTCTTCTTTTGTTTTCCGCAGGCTCCTGAAGCGGATTACCTTGATGCTTGTGTTGTGTCGGTCCTGCAAATTCACATAACGCAGCCGCTTGGCGATATTTTGGTATTTTTGACTGGACAAGAGGAAATCGAAACTTGCCAAGAACTTCTTTCGGTAAGGTGGAATATTTGATATGGTGTATTATTCAAATTATTAATTCCTCCATATTTTGTCATTCTGTGTACCTGTTATTGCTACATGGTGGAAAGTTTTTTAGTTTAAATTTGGGAGCGTATTGGTTTCATATTTTACTTCTGCTGCTGATTTGGCATTGTAAATAATGGTAAAAGATCCTTGCACGACCTGCTGGTGGCAACTATAGTGTGAGAGTACCTGGCTCCTGCAGCTCCTATGGGATCTATTCTGGACACCTACGATGATAGATTAGTGCCCCAGTTCAACTTCCTACTTCTACGTCTTCCCTTACTAGACTTCTTTCTCTAGTAATTATTAAAAAAAAATATTCGCTGTATAAAACATTAAACTGTTCAAGCATGGAATGTTAACTGCCATGGTTTGGTTTCAGAATGGGAATTTTAACTCCCGTCACCACAAAGAAATGAATAAAACTCTGTCCACTTGAATTTTTAGTGGAATAATGGCACGTCCACCTTCATCAGAAGAGTTCATTGGTGCATTTCTTGGAGGGTTGTGTTCATAATCATATTTTTTTTTTTTTTTCCTTGTAGGAGCGGACAAGAAAGCTGGGTTCTAAAATCAGGGAACTTGTAATACTGCCAATTTATGCCAACTTGCCTTCAGATATGCAAGCTAAAATCTTTGAGCCAACTCCACCAGGAGCACGCAAGGTTAGTAAAATAAACATCCTTTCATACTCGCTCCATCTGTGTATTGTACTTTAAAAGTTTCTCTGGCAAGTAGTGATAATTGCTTGCAAACATGTATTTGAATTATAAACAGTACACGTTTTTTTTTCTATTTTATTTTTTTGCTTTTAGGTCGTTTTGGCAACCAATATTGCTGAAACTTCACTGACGATAGATGGAATCATCTATGTCATTGACCCAGGCTTCTGTAAACAAAATAGTTACAATGCTCGAACAGGAATGGAGTCACTGATTGTCACGCCTATCTCAAAGGTAAGTTAATGTTTGTTTCTTCTTTTGCACCACACGATTCATGATAGCTTTGGGGTGAATTTGGGTTTGTGGAATCTCTCTACATGGACGTGTCAGGGGCCGAAATAGTCGTGCCCTTATAGGACCGTACGCGATATGATGTTATGCAAGATGGGTGGATTCATGGAGTAACAGTTTCGGACAAGGGGGCGGGAGAAGCGAAGGTCAATAAATTTGTGAAGTCACACATGTATTATAATCACTAATCACTATCAAAATGACGGGATACAGAGCAAAAAAAAGTCCTCAGAAATTAGAATAAATTCGGACTAATTTCATGAATTTATCTTTGAAAAATATCGCCGTATTTTCGAAGATTGTTACCCTCTTCATCAGCAACAAAGGAAGAGAGGGTTTGATGTTTGCGACATCATCTTCTGGTGGAAGGGTTGTAAAGGTTGTGATAAAGTGTGATGGGGGGTATGGAACCAAAACATGGCAAAATGGCACGTGAAAAAGTTGAGCATGCGCATCCTAATCCAGTAGCACAGCTAGGAAAAATTTTTGGAAAGGGCTGAACAAGGCCAAATAGGTGGGGCATGGGAGCACTGTTAGCTACCCCAGTTGGGGCTGAAGCATTTTACAGCACGTTAATGCCTTAAACTTCTGGAGAGTGCTTCTTTTTCCTACGAATTCTTGTTTATCATCTTTTTATGGTTGTTTAGGGTGGTGGGGTGGCTAGGCCCATTGGTGGCCTCCTCCCTCAACCACTGCCCAAGCAATACCTTTATTTTTTGCTCAGAAATTTTGAAAAAGAATAGAAAATAAAGACAATTTGTGTACTTAGTACATTGAAACCACTTGCCCGATACGGATTTCCCATAAAAAGTCCGTAACGTTCACGGTCATTTCCCATCAGAATCGGCTGCAGTAGGCTAGGGTACTGACTGTATTGATAATAGTGGCACTGCCAGAATCTTATAAGTAAAAATCATTCGCCTTTTAATTGTGCTCTTTTATTTTTGTGAGACCAAAACAGCAGTTTGTCTTATATTCGAGCTGCTGTACACTCGCCCAGTACCATATATAAGAAACCTTGCTAAACTATTTCTGTATTGTTTTAGGCGTCAGCCAATCAGAGAGCAGGCAGAGCTGGCAGAGTTGCACCTGGTAAATGCTTTCGCCTATACACGGCATGGGCTTACAAACATGAATTGGATGATAATACAATTCCAGAGATTCAGCGAGTCAACCTTGGAAACGTCGTGCTTATGTTAACCTCATTGGGCATTAACGACCTGGCACATTTTGATTTCTTGGACCCACCTCCGTATGAAACCTTGGTAAGTAAAACATAGGGACGAACCATCTTTTGTGTTGGAGTAAATAGCATATAGACCTATGCCAGTTGATCTGCTGTGACTATCGAGAGTAGGTGTTTCAAAGCATAATATTGAAAAAACGAACCATCTTACTTGAATGTTTGAAAAATTTCAGAAGACAACTCCCCCTCAAATTCAAAAAGAAACAAATCCTACCGAACTTGCGAATTTTCGATAGGCTGCTTGACTAAAGATGATTTGCGAATTTTCGATAGCCTGCTTGACTAAAGATGATTTGCGAATTTTCGATAGCCTGCTTGACTAAAGTTGGTAAAACTGAGCAAGCACCTTGCAAAAAAGTGGCATAGTGAGACGCAGCGAGTGCCGCCTCATAAATACGGAGGGCTACGAGTCGCGTCGTAGTCGTCTGTTATTTCCACAACGATCGATGCAGGTCGGACATTGTAAATAATGTAAATAAGCTTCTTGTGGTAGCCTGAAGAAGATAGGCGGACTATTTTTACCATCTTTAGTCAAGCAGCCTGTCGAAAATTCGCTAATTCGGTAGGATGTGTTTCTTTTTGAATTTGAGTGTGAGTTGTCTTCTGAAACAAAGCATAATATAGTTGTGTAGCGTAATATTGCTTGTTTTCCAATTTCATTTGAGAATGTGTTGTCCCGTGTTTACCCTTTGACTTAACACTGTAACTAGGGGCGCCCACGGAAGTATTTTTTTTAAGAGCAACTCTTCATAGCTATTTTGAGGAGGGGGAATTCCTAAAACAATTTGTTTGTCAGTCTTTAAATGTGGGAAATCACTGCCTTTAGGGTCGATAAATCAACATTTGAACAAAAAAGTTCAGCTATCTACTACCAACTTCACTGCTGCGTAACAGTGAATGAACTTAACACTTACGGACTTCACTGTAAACATTTTAAGGGAAATCGTGTAACAGTTTGGGTTAAACTAGTTGTAAGAGATTGCTTTATACTGTTGAAACATAGTTAAAAATTCATGGTTGTAGCTTTTGTTTCAGAAGTTTTGTTTCAGGCTCAGCTGAGTATTGTTGGTAATAATATTATATTACTGTATAATAACATATTGTAACATTTAACTTTCTCATTATTTTATCCACAGGTGCTAGCTATGGAACAATTGTACGCACTTGGAGCTCTGAATCACAAAGGGCAATTGACCAAACTCGGACGGCGCATGGCTGAATTCCCTGTAGATCCGATGATGTCCAAGATGCTTCTTGCATCGGAAAAGTACAAGTGCTCTGAAGAGATATTAACTATTGCTGCTATGTTATCTGTTAACAATGCTATTTTCTACCGTCCAAAAGATAAAATAGTTCATGCTGATACAGCACGGAAGAATTTCTTTGTGCCAGGTGGAGATCACTTGACGTTACTGAATGTGTATAATCAGGTATGGGATTTTTGTAAAGCTGCATTGATACTGGGTAGGATCATTGCCAATATTTGAAGTTTTGTATCTTCAATGAAAATATCAATAACTCTGGAACCGTTTGAGATAAATAAGTGAGGTTTGCGGCGATTTATTCAGGAAATCAAAGAATATCTCCTTAGCTACATTTTAGCTTTCAATGAAATTTTAACTTTCCATAATTAATGTATTAGAAGCAAAACAGAAGAGAACCAAGACTACATTACAGTGGTTAACTTCCCGTCGTTTTGTGTCTTCTTACTGCGGCTTCATTTCTGTACATTAGGAAGTACTTTTTTTGTATTAATAACCATGCCGATATCAGCAAAA
Source organism: Lithobius niger (assembly GCA_023313725.1). Taxonomy (NCBI): domain Eukaryota; kingdom Metazoa; phylum Arthropoda; class Chilopoda; order Lithobiomorpha; family Lithobiidae; genus Lithobius; species Lithobius niger. The sequence continues at coordinate 22,540 of JAHWFP010060023.1, read as the reverse complement.
TTTTGAGAATTCACTCAGTAGTAAACAGCAGCTCGAGAAATGCTAGATTTGCGCGAAAAGCATCAGCAAGGCAGTGTCACTTTTTAAAAACTCAATGCATCTGATATCACTGATGCTGTTTGTGTCTTTTTTTACTGTTTCTTTGCTGTTCACTTTGCTTGATCAGTTGGATGACTTGACTCAAGCCTGGACCAACAAACAAATAAATACTCTTTATCAGCCAGCCCTTTCCAAACTTTTAAGTTCTAAACGATTTAGAGTGCTTGAAGTTCTCTATATCCCATCAACAGTGCGACTGAAAATCACGTCTACAGACAGACATCTTCGTCACAAACGAGCATCATAAAAGTGTGCCATTGCTTTAGTTTCAAAGCGATGACGTCACCAGTTGAGGCATCTTGGGTATTTTCGCCCGTGTGTACTTTACTACCGAAAATAGCTCTGACTTATTGTATTGAGTCGAACAACCCAACAGTCAAACATCCCTGTAAATCAGTATCGAGTTGGTAAATTGGTATCAGTGCAGTTTTTTTCAATACCGTAAATCGCGTATTAAACGCCCATGGGCTTGTAAAATTAATTTGCCTAAAATTGGGGGGTGGGCGTTAAAAACAAGAATTGTCTATTTTCTAAACCAACTTGCCCAGGGAGGGAGTTTTCTATCACAAAAAAGTCGCCGATAATGCAGTCATTCACGTGCGTGATCTGGATTCACTCTAGCAAAACACAATGCATTTATTCACAAATTTAGTTTATTAGATTGTCCACCTTTCAATATCTAACATAATTCAAAGTTAAAACTAATTTCTAACCATCACCAACCTATAAAACGGACAATGCGATTCACAACCGGGAAGCACATTTTTGTTTACACCATTTTCCGGAAAGTCGTAAAATTGACATTGTTTTCTGTTCTTCCCTTTTTCCTGCCTTCCTGGATAGAGTAATCCATGTCAGAACTTCTGGAGGAACTTCCGGCTTGGATTACTATCTCCAGGAGGGCAGGACGAAGGGAAGAACAGAAAACAATGTAAATTTTACGACTTTCCGGAAAATTGTGTAAACAAAAATGTGCTTCCTGGTGGGAATCGCGTTGTCTGTTTAAAAGGTTGGTGATGGTTACAAATTAGTTTTAACTTTGAATTATGTTAGATTTTGAAAGGTGGACGATCTAATAAACTAAATTTGTGAATCAATGAGAATAAAGGCATTGTGTTTTCCTAGAGTGAATTCAGATCACGGCAGTGATTGATTGAACGCTAGGCCTAATATTGCCGACTTTTCCGTGATTACAAACGCTCCCTCCCGTTCCCGTGAATCGTGTTGGATTAAAAGTTGACTTTGTTGAATGTATGAAGTTTTTAGTTAATTTTGCTGCAGAAAAATCAAAATTTACGGGGATGAAACGTTGCTTTCGTTAAAACGCAAGAAGATTTCAGTTAATTTTACCACAGAAAATCGATAATTTTTAAGAGGTGGGCGTCAACAAGAGTACATCACAATTTTTGACTTTCAAGCATTTTAGGGGGGTGGGCGTTAGCATTAACTGGGCGTTTAATATGCGATTTACAGTATTCTTTTACTGAGATTTTACAGTGCACGATGCATCATTTATAAAGTAAATAATGTTTTTATCTTTTGCAGTGGTTGGAAACTGATTACTTGACACAGTGGTGTTTTGAGAATTTCATACAACATCGTTCTATGCGTCGAGCTCGTGACGTACGAGACCAACTGGAAGGGCTCATGGAACGTGTGGAAATTGAATTGGTATCAAATCCTTGTGATACTATTAACATACGAAAGGTAGGGCAAGGTTAATTGCTTTATCTTGGGGTCACTTCTCGAGCCCATTTGGTTTCCGTCCTGTTTATGCTTTTTCTTGGGTTAATTTGCATTTTGAATTGTTACAAATGGTTTTTTTTTTATGAGAAAATGGGGATGTTCCAATAGCAATATTTGGTTCCTGTCGGGGAAATTGTATAGTTTCATGGTGTGGCAATTTGGGCCTTCGTGTATTATAGTTGAACGAGATATGACTGGGAGTAGTGCATAGCTCCCTGCGATGTGAGGTATCTTTGTATGTGTTGGTGAGTTGGCGTTTGGGGTTGAGGGGTACTATTGGCTCACATATTTTGGTGTTTTACTTGCTAAAACTGCTCGGACCATGGTCCACCGTACACTCGGCAGATTAGGACTTCTGTTTTTGCCCTATGAGTATGGGTGTGATACGTGGGGACCCGCGCAACAGCCGGGCTATTGGAATATAAAATGAAATTGCGTACGTTTCTATCATTTCGCAGTTGGATTTGCTGTCGGGAGATTTGAAAATTGCATCATATCATGGGCTTCGAAGCCTATTTATCTTGCTAGTTGACAGTGGTGTGGGTGCCTGGTCGCAGGTGCCAGGAGCGGCTGTTTGCCCGCGATTCCCAGGCTGGTTGAAAGTAATGGGGCCACTTGTTGCGTGGGCTGTGGATCGGCAAGTTGTGTTCGGGACCTGCGCAAGGTTGTTGTTGTTGTTGGGGGGGGGGGGGGGGCTCTGCGAATCGCTACTGGGGTTGGCGTCCTTGTCCATTAACACCAGGGGCTCTTCGCAATGGTAGGAGTGGTACGAGTTTCGTAGAATAGCTTAGGCACCCTTTGGCTAATACAATAGTTGGGGAGACCTTGACAGCTGTGGTGGTTCCTAACAGTGCTTCGTCCGTGTAACAGTTCATCTGTTGGTCCGGGGTGTGCTGTAGGAGTCACGCTAGGTGACGTGGGCCTGTTGGCTTTTTCACCCCGTGTTTGGGGCTCGACGAAGGGTTGGTGCCAAGGCTGGATGGATCGGTGCAGTACAAGGATGCAGTCCAAGGCCTGTGTAACTGCAGGTGGATTGGCTTGCCCTGCGGCACGGCACGTCTTGTAATCTATCCTTTTAACACGGTGAGGAGGATTTGATAAGGGAGAAATGGTGATTTTACCAGAGAACCTGTTCGTGCAGGAAAATCGAAGTTCTTTATGTAGAATCCGACAACTGCGTTACTTTTATTTCCTGCCTCCCTGGCATGGATGTTTTTGGAGCAGCTTTCGGCGGATTCTACTCGGGGAACTTTAATTCTCCTGCGAGAACCAGCAGGGTTCGTACACGGCCTTGAATTCCTTGAAAGCCCTAAATTTTAAAACCGAAAATTCAAAGCTCGAAAACCTCGAAAATTAGAATTTTTGTTGTCGGAGCCTTGAAATGGCCGTGAATTTTGTGAGTGTACTTTATTTGGAATGTTGTCAATGCCAGGGCTCGAAATGAGCGGTATCGCATCGCAGTTTGCACCACAATTTTGGACATTAGCGATACAAAATCGAAATTTGCGTAGCAGTTTAGGGACGCAAGATCATGGTGAAAGAAACTTAAGTTAAAAAATCCTTTTGTAGTAGGCCTAGCCCATTTATTATAGAACAATCATTGTGTTCCGTAAAAATCTTAATTCCAATCCCTACTTCAGGGATAGGTTATTTCATATTTGTGTACAACAAGCAAAGAATGAAATTGAACGATGTGCAATCGTTAGTTAGGTATTAAAAAAAAATGATGCAATTTATACGTCATATAATCGCATGCTCTTGTTCTAGTTGAACCATCAGTTAAAACGAAAACGCTCTTTTACCTGCCAAGAAAAATATATATGTTTCATGAAAACTGCTAACCATTATTTTGCGATTGCTACGCAAATTTTTATTTTGCATCGCAATTATGCTACAGTTTTTTCTGGACATTTCGAGCCCTGCAATGCCATAACAGTAATACTAATTTAGGTATAAATAGAAATGAATGCTCAAAATATTTGCGGGCTTTCCAGCTGTCATCATGCAGAATTACATTAAAATGTGACGAAGATGGATGAAGAATAAATTGTGATTGATTCCATTCCATTGTGTTTTTTCGTTTAACGAACTATGATGTATGGAGATGAAGTGGCTGATCGATTGTGAGTTTGGCTGATGAAAACATCAGACCAGTCAGCTTGCCTCCATTTATCAGCCTTTATTTTTCATCCAACATTGCCATGTTTTAACCTACTGCCAGGTGAAGGTGAAGTAGTAAGTAATGTTCACCTCCATCGCGCGAGTTAACTGTCCTCAGAATTGTGATTAGCTGAGTCCTTGTACAGTTGCTAACACCCCATCATTTAATGCGTAAGTAAAGCATAGCTCTGTTTCGGGTATGATCAGCAATTCAAGCAAGTCCTTGGCAAGGTGCCTGGGTCAGTCAGGGGCGGGGTATAATCTTTCACAATAATTATTGGATGCTGTAGCAATGACCTGAATGTCCATTCCACGCACTTCCTGCCTGCCTCTCCTTATCATTCGCAACTGCTATTCCCGTAATACTTTTCTATTTCCATCAGTACATTGGGGCATACATGAGCTCTTCAGCCTTTCTTGCTGCACAGGCACACAACTTAATTGGTTCCCAAAATACACACACTATGTGCACACATGATTGCAGGAGATGCAACCGGCCAGCCAGTTAGTCCACTCTGACCCCCACATGGAATCATCCTGGCATGGGCAGTGGTCTTTTACCCATTATGTTGTTGCTTTTATGTTAAATAAAGACTATTTCGCAAAGTACGGTATTTGTCACGCCTTGTTCTGCTCTATGAAATTGAGAATTTAGTGTATATTGCCTTACCGCAAAGCAAGCGGGTGTCCTTTTTTTTTTCCCAACATCAAGTCTGCTGCTATTCCGTGTAATGGGTACAGTTAAACCTCATTATAACAAAACCTCTTACAACAATAAACCTGTTTATAACAATGCTATTTTTTACGCACTTAAAGCAACCATGTATGCCAAAGTGATTGCTTATAACAATAAACCTGATATAACATTCTACTTTCCAAGGACCCTTGAATATCGTTATAAATTGGTTTCACTGTACTGAAATGTTGCCTACCTAGATCACGTAAAACATTTACCAAACTTTCTTTTCTTGTAGGCGATAACGGCTGGCTTTTTTTATCACACCGCACGTTTGAGCAAAGGTGGACACTACAAAACAGTCAAGCACAACCAAACAGTAATGATCCATCCCAACAGTAGCCTTTTTGAAGATTTACCTCGCTGGCTAATCTACCATGAATTAGTTTTCACAACCAAAGAATACATGCGACAGGTAAGAATGATGTTAGCCGTTATGACGTAGGGACCCGTACTTTCCGCATTATTTTAAATGCAAAATTTTGCGATAATATTTGTTACGAGAGTTTTTAAAATGTGCGGTGGAAGAAGGTAATTTTGCGATACAACATGTTGCGAGATTTGCTGAATTTTGCAAAAAAAAAACCCTCACAAAATTGTTAACAGAGTGTAGTTTAAAATAGTTGGTTTAAATAGGCCTCGTAAGTTGTATACAATATGAATAAAGTTTTAAAAATTTAAATTCCCCTTCAAAACAACTGCCAGTAACGAACAGAAGGCTTTATTTTACTGCAAAGTTAACAAAATTTTGATGTGGTAGTTAGTGAGCGAACTTAAATTGAAATTAGTTGCTATTGAATTTGAAGTTTCACAGTATGTTCCACAACGACGTTTTCAAAATTAGTCATGTGTTCGTAAACCATTCATTTACTGAATAGTAATATTAACACAGCCGTTTACAGTCAATGGTAATTAAGCTCAGTAAAAAAAACTAGCATCATTATTAGCTAAGTACTAATTAAAATGTTAAAAACTCTTAAAGGATAAATTGTTAGGTTAAAAGCACTGTTTTGCTTATCAGTACTTCCAGTTAACAGATGGAAGATTTTGATTCAGAAAAACCAGCATCATTAATTTTTCTGGAAGCAAACTGATATTTTTGGTGCAAATATTTCTACCAGTACTGAACAGTCTTTCTGAAGGAACAGAACTCGGTGGGACACTTAACCTTTTAATCAGTATGAACGTATGTACATGTCCAAAAAAAAATCATTCCAAACGCAGTAACGACGTTGAAGCTTTGAAGGGAAATTATAGGTCGAAAAACCAATTTTAGGCCAAAATATCAAATTAAGAGAAGCTGAAATTCGCTACCTGACATTTTGAGCATCGATTTCTGTACCAAATAAATTGTTACCGATGTCTATAATTTTATAAAAAGCACTTTAGTTGAGCATAGACGCACTAAAAACTGCAAATATGTCGATCTTGTTCTTTTTTTCCAAAGTTAGAAAGCAGAAAATTGTTCATTTTTGATCGGCGGTAGTGGCCGAACCATTTTAGTGGGCACCGCCATCTTGAATTCGTTAAAATGCTAGAATTCCCCTCTATCCCCTCTCAACATATTTTCTCGATGCCCATTTGGCATTGGCTGATCAGGCGGATTGTAATAGGCCGTTTCTGGCTGTTTCAAGCGAACTTTCCAAAGCATTTGAAGATCGCGTTCTCTCATTGGCCAGTTGGCACCACGTGACAGATTTGGCTAATGCGCGATTTCAACGTGGCCGCCACTGCTCGATTCAGATTTCACGTGAGCACTCGTGTTTCAGTTCGTCGTTGAAAATCACAAGAACGATGATGATGTTTCACAACGTAAAATAATTAAAACAACAGCTACGATAAAAAACTAAAACGGAAAGGAGCCTATAAATCTTCACACTATCGCTTATCAGGTGGGAACAACAATATTTAGCCTAACTATCTGATTTTTTTGTGTGCACTTTAATGAATATCTGTTGTGTGATTGTAGTAAGTTTGAAATAATTGTGTGCAATAGTTTTCCCAAGAATAAATATTTCGTTAGTGCCTCACTCCAGTCTCCATGGATGATTTTTTTTTTAACTCGCTTTTAACCAAGATTACAAAACGTTTATAGGTTCAAATTGCAATTTAACTATGCCTACGCTAATATTTAACGAACTGTGTTAATCTTTATATGAACTTTGTACGAATATTTAAGCTTAGGTAACGAAATTGCTAAAAAAAAAAAATGTTGGTACATCGGCCAGATGTCGGATGTCAATATTGGTGCACCTCTAGTGAGACTTTGACATCCAATTGGAATGTTTTTTTTTTGGACCCTGGCTTGAAAAAATGTTTCATGTGCTAAGCAAAATCTCAAGAAGCACTGAACCAAATTTTAAAATCCTTATTGTATGTCTTGGAGTGGGGAGAAGTAAAAGCACAAATTAATTGCCTGTTACCAGTGTGTAAATACTATTCTAATAATATTTACACTAAACATGCTTGGTCTTATTTTGGTAGGTAATTGAAATCGAGAATAGCTGGCTGTTAGAAGTTGCACCTCATTATTACAAGGCGAAAGAACTGGAAGACAATTCAAGCAGAAAAATGCCCAAAAATACTGGTAAAGCAAGAGAAGAATTAGGCTGAGTGCACCGCATGCGTAGTGAATGAATTACGCTGTTAACAGGTTGGTAGCATAGCTGAATCATGTGTAAATTAACCTGCTGACTTGGGTGAGACGGTAGCTGTGTGAAATAGGTGCGATCAAGTATCCAGCAAACAAAGAAACCTATTGCTTATTCAAGTAATTTAATATGCAGGTATGCATAGTGCGTCATGAATGAAGAGATAAAGTATTGTTGTGAAAAATGAACTTCTGACGCCGTTGTAGAAATTGTTAATACTATGCCTATAGTACAGTACATGAAAATATAAAACAGTTAAAAAGTTGAAGAAGTTGTAGGAGAGACGGATGGAAAAGATGACAGAATAAATAAAGTCCTTGATCCTGTGTAGGCATCGAGGACTGCAAGGTGTCCAGTCTCGACCGTTTGGAGGGAGACAAACTGGCAGTGCAGCGCATTTCTTATGGCACAATGTCTGCAGACAATAAAATATATCAGTACCAACTCATTTTGGAGTGTCTTTTCAGTCATTATCACCTGGTTCTTGTTTATCGCTGTGCAAACTGGTCGTGTCCTCTTCTGGTTCATCCCCTGGTGGTTCTACCTGATCCTGAATTAACACAGTTACTTCCGAGATGTCACACTCTCCTTCCTCACTCAACGACACTGCATCAACCGAGGAATCCAACATCGCAACACGGTTTTGTCGACCACTGCTCATAGAAGATGGTGTTCCATCGTCAACCAGAGGGACCATGTCTGACTCAAACATACCATCACCCTTTAAGTGGGCATCCTAAAACAAGACAAAAAATTAGATTTATTGCCTTACATTAAGGAAATTGGTGCTGCGTCCTGTGCCAGGTTGCAATTGTGCTGTGTGGTGAGAAATTAATAAATGGAACTTTTTATTTACGTACGTGTCTTGAAGTAATTAACTATAAACATGTGAACGATTTTGCTGAAATTTATAATACAGTAAAACCTCTTTAATACGAACTTTAAGGGGACTGCTCAAAATGGATATTGGACTGCTTCCAATTGGATATTAACCGTAGTTCTTATTAAACGGACGAGAGAAATTGGACTGCAACTTAATGTAGCCTACCGGTATACGGTATTTTCTTTTCATTCGTCCTTGACGTTCGCGTTTGCGCAAACAGACAAAACTCTTATCACTTCCCAAGATGGAGTCAACTAGCAATTGATGTTTTACGTGAACAAAACGAAATTCAAGGGGGAGGAAAAAGAAACCGTTGCGAACAGCAAATTCGTAAAAATTAGCTAGAATTGTAAATATTTGTTCGTCTTATCCGTACTTTCGTATTAACAGAGTTCGTTATAGCCGTATATATTTAGTGCTGACTGAGTAGCTGACCAACCAAAATCTTGAAAAAGTTCTTATTAAGCGGGAATTCTTGTTATCCGAGTTCTTATTAACGAGGTTATACTGTACTTAAACAGTTAGGCCGTGAAAAGAAATAAGTTTGTTTCTCGGGTATCTTCATTCAAAAAGTAACCAGGCCACCAGGCTTTTTATTTTATTATTTATTTTATTGGAAGTAACTCAAGTCTTACTTTCAACTGCTCAAAACACTTGCATTTTAATTTTACGGAAAAACTTGCAAAACACTTAATTTTACGGAGCTGAAAGTGGTTAATTTAGGCTAAATAATACTTATTTTCAGCTAACTGAATTGCTTTTCCTTGTAACGGTAATAAATTTAGCTTGAACTAGCAAATAAAAAGCATCGACAAGGGACAAATTTGACCACCAGGTAGGGCCTGAGAAACAACTAATTTTTTTTTCGTAGCCTTAGCAATTCATTTTGTTTACTGAGAGAGTTTGTTTGATCCACCGAAAAACTAAAAATGGTATAAAAGATGGCCAAGTTCGTCGGCTTTGAAAGTAGCGATATCATTCATCCTTGTCAGAATTTCTTATAACATTGAGAATAAAAAAGGGAATATGATAGTGGGACATTTCGTATAAGAAGTTCTTGTAACCTTGCTTAAGAACTTGAATAATTCTTAATTGCAAATCATATTGTATAGAATTATCGTATGTGAACATGTAGAATTGTCTTATATGATCATATAGAGTAATCTTATTAACCACACTGACCAGAACCAGCCAGTTTTTCATAGCGCGAGAAACTTTTGCATGTCTGCATTAAAAATTCACACATCCCTTTATCAACATAGTAGAGGCTCCATTTAAAAAAAAAACAATTCACAATATGTAGGCGTTAACCCGAATATTCACACACGAAAATATAAGATCAATTTACCAACTTTACGTACTGTAACACTCTTTTTTTTATAAACATTAGTGGTTACTCTACACCATAATTCCGATTTCTGTACCGGTTCCGTACAGTTCCTGTATCACGCACAGTTACCACATGGCAGTGCTGCAGCGAATGGAAAAAAATTTCGGGGAGTCCAGAGTAGTACTGTGGCAAAAGTTTATGAATTTACATACATTTTTTATGTAAATTTTGATGTATACTTGCCCTTATTACTTACCTTTATTATAGCATCCTTTGACAAATTTGTTTTACCAGAATTCGAGCATTGCAATTTCCCAATTTACAAGAGTATGAAAGGGGTAGAATTGTATATGTACTCGGGCACCGCAAGCTAAATTATTGTAGTCCTGATTTGAAATTGCAACACACTTAACCCTTTAAGGTCCGAACGACGATCGCAATTCTGCTTTAAAAAAGCCCAAATGACGACATATCATTCGCTCAGTTCTACGCCCTGTTTAAAAAAAAAATCCTATTGCATACATCGGAGGCTAACTCCGATTGAAGTAGGTATTTCGGAACGTATAATAAACGTTTATTTCGGTATATATAATTCAAATCATCTTCTTATATTGTTGGCATCGTCGCCAAAATCGACGTGATAATTGTGTTTGTTTGCTGAAAACAGCCCTCTGTTCAAACGATCGTTTCTCCGGAACTATGCAACGTGCAGCCTCCATCTTAAGAGAGTTCGAGAGAGGGGATTCCCAATTTTCTAGTCCGCGAAAAATGACTTCATCAACTCCAACGTCACTGCCTGTATTCGTTGAATGAAATGTGCTGTTTCAAGGCCTTTGTTCAAACTCTTCCCGATCGTGTGCGCTGATTGGTTCGTTCGCGGCACGTGACCCTTCGGTCGTTCATTCATGACGTCACGCGAAGCGAGTCAAGGTCGTATCCAATGGCACCAGCAGGAGCGCGTTCGCTTGCGGGCAGCCGGTCAATATGGCCGCTAAGGACGAAATGGTAGTGAGCTTTCGTAAATATTGGGGGAATAAAGCAACTTTAAACTATTTTTACGGTAATAAAACAAAAATAATGATTTCGGAAGCAATGACAGGCGTTGTGACGGAAGAATATCGAGTGGATGTTATCATTCCGAGTACTGTAAGTTGAAACTTTCGTTAGCGCTGTTTACATAGTCGAACTTTAGGATTTTTTTTAATAAAGAAAATGTAGGATGATGGTCCCAATTATATTTCTGTTCAATAATTTACAATATAATAATTACGTCTGCGAATTTTTATACGACAAGACCGCATAGTTTTTTTAGCAAACAATTTATTTTCGCGAGGCATCCATATTGTGGCCATGGCCTTTCTCACTCGCGAATTGAAAAAATGGCGTGGACCTAAAAGGGTTAACTAAATTTATTCTTAACTGTCATAGTTAATTTGGTTACTTCTATTTGAGAACCACTCAAAGGAATCAATGCAATGAAATGTAAAGCAGCATCGTATCTACTGGAAACACGTGCAGGCAAGAAAATTGGGATTCCCCTCTCTCGAATGCGACCAAAATGGCGGTTGTGCGTTGTGTTGTTCCGGAAATATGATCGTTTGAATCAATGGCTATTTTCAGCAAACAAACACAATTTCACGTCAACAAAAACATCAATAAGGTAATAAAAAGATGATAATGAATTAAATTAACCGAAAGTATACGTTCCAAAATACCTAATTCAATCAGAATTACACCTGCAATGTGTGCAATTGGATTTTTTTTAAACAGGGCCTAAAACTGAGCGGACCATATATTGTCCGTCCGGCCACTTTGACTTGCTTCCCAGTCTAAAAGGGTTAAGTTCAAAATCGTGAAATAGTGGCGTTAAAGGGGGCTCCAAAATTAACTAAGAGCTTCATACATTTAACGAAATTAACCTTTTATCCAATGCAATTCGCAAACGGAACTTTTTTGCTGCCGAATTCCAGAAGATTGCGTCAGTAAGTGTGGATCACTCATTCCTGGACAGAAGATAAGCAGTAGCCCTCTTCTTGAAGGCAGATGAGTAATCGCATTTTACTGGTAACTATGGCCTTTAAAAGGAGTGTCATTGCATCACATCGAAGGTTATAGTGACAAATGTTTACGTGGTTAGAAATTAGTTGAATTATGTTGAATTTTGGAGGGGTGACTATCTAATAAACTAAATTTAGTAAAAAAATGAAAATACAGGCATTACGTTTCGCCAGACTAAGTCAGATCATGTACGTGAATGATCACATGGTGCCAACAGACAGGAGTTGCTGATCGTGAATCGTGCTGGTTGTTGCGAAGGTTTGTGAGGTTAGAATTTAGTTTTAACTCTTGAGTTACGTTGGGTTTTGGAAACGTGAGCATACAGCAACCTAAATTTGTGAATAAATGAGAATAAAGATATTGCTTTAATGTTGGATTGAACTCGGATTACGTACGTGAATAGTCTCATAAGTGCCTACTTTCACAAGGAGAAAATTCCTCCCTGGAGAGAATTAAGGTGGGAAATAAGTTTCTTTTTTAACACCTTCCCCTGGGACTTGCCAAACTAAATGTGTAAGCTCATGGGCGTTTAATGCACGATTTACGGTATGCAACATTTTAAAGTAACGTTAAAAAATAGGTAGTATTTAAATAAACGAACACCCGTCTGGCATCCAGGGATGCAGTGAAAATCGGTGTACAGTCCCCAGACAGCATGAGGGTTGTTTGCTGCACTTTTATTCTCTTAAAGTAACATTTGAAAAATGATTTTGTTTTACATCACATACCTGCAACATTCGTGCTTGTTCCTTCTTGCTTTCTTCATCCTCATCGGCTTCATCAACCCCTTCACTCTTTTGTAAATGCTTTTGTTTTTCAAGTTGATCTTCATTCGCACGAGATTTTATGGTGCTCATTTCAATTTCTTCTTGTTTGCTCGAATCCTCTGATGATTCTTTTTTGCTAATTTTCTTCTTTTCTTTTTTGGGACTTTCTGCCGATTCCCCATCACTTGCGTTATCTTCTGCAATTTTTATGTGTTTTTCTTCCTTTTTCTTGTCTTTACTGTCTTTTCCTTTCTTTTTGTCATCTTTGGATTCCTTTCCATCTTTTTTCTGCTTGTCTTTTTCCTTCTTTTTACTTTGTTCCTCTTTCTCATTTTTTTCTTCATCCTTGTCTTTTTTACTTTTCACATCTTTATCTTTTTCCTTCTTCCCCTTTTCTTCCTTTTCCTTTTTTCCCTTTTCTTCTTTTTCCTTCTTTCCCTTTTCTTCCTTTTCCTTCTTTCCCTTCTCTTCTTTTTCTTTCTTACCCTTGTCTTCTTTTTTTCCTTTTTCATCTTTGTCTTTCTTCCCTTTTTCTTCTTTGTCCTTTTTCTCATCTTCGTCTTTCTTCCCCTTATCTTTGTCTTTCTTTCCTTTGTCATCCTTGTCTTTTTTTCCTTTGTCTTCTTTATCTTTTTTCTTATCTTCTTTATCCTTTTTGCCTTTTTCTTCCTTTTCCTTTTTACTCTTTTCCTCTTTTTCCTTTTTCTTCTTTTCCTCTTTTTCCCGTTTCTGTTCTTCTTTTTCCCTCTTTAACCGTTCTTCCTTTTCCTTTTTTGTTTCTTTTTTATCTTTTTCTTTCTTATCTTTTTCTTCCTTGTCTTTGTCTTTCTTGCCCTTTTCTTCTTTTTCCTTTTTGGATTCTTTATCCTTGTCCTTGTCCTTGTCTTTCTCTTTTCCTTTCTTATCCTTCTTGCCTTTTTCTTCACTTTCCTCTTTTTCTTTCTTGTCTTTTGATTTTTTGTCCTTTTTACTCTTTTCTTCTTTATCTTTCTTTTTATCTGGCTTGATAAGAGCTGCTTGTTCATCTGAATCGGAAGCTGGATCATCAATAACTTTAGACTTCTTCTCATCTCTATCCAGACTTCGGCCTGTAATTGAAAGTTTGAACTTTAACGTAGGAAACCACGTTCATTGTATAATACATTTAGTTGGAAGTGGCATAATCACTTGATGTCAAATGTTACTGAAAGTAGGCGATTGCAGTATTAGCTTGGACCTGGTGCGTTACAATGGACTGTTATCACGAGCTGTTAAACTTCATACCTTTTTTGTTCTTCTTGTCCTTTTTGTTTTTTCCATTTTTGTCTTTGTCTTTGTCAGAAGGTTCATTATCTTTGGCCTTGCTGATCGTAATTAGGGGAACATCGCTCATTTTGCGTTCCCTATCGTATATGTCTTTGGACTTGGTCTTCGTTTTCCTTAAAGAAATAAACAATAACTCTTGAAAGAGAACATAAACTTTTAACAGTATACACATTTAAGAGTGTCAAATTTGTGCGTACGGATATTTTGCGAGGCCAAAAATCGTATGTAATGAATGTTCGAATTTATAAACATAATAATTTTATTGCTCAAGTACTTAAATAAAATAATTTAAGTTGCATGACTTGCTCGGTTTGGACTCTTTAACGCTGAATAAAGAATTCATGGTCTCTAATGTCATCCCAGTATGTTTCGGAAGCAATGCGTGGATAAGTCTTGGGGCTTTCATCACTACCACTACACATATAGCTAACTCGAAGACTTACTTGTCAAGTTTGTGTTTTGTTTGTCTTGGGCGTAAGATTCCACGCGTGTGAATCACAATCATTAGATAATGGCACTCACGCTAGACCTCCATGCTTACTCACCGACTGAGTACTATTGCCATTTATCGAGATCAGACTTAAATTCCTAAGTAATAATCCTGGTGTAGAATGCTCTTATTGCTTGTCAATTAAATGGAAATTTATTTTTGCCCTTGTTGAGGTGTTCATAAAGACAAAGAAGTTGTTGCAGAGCAAATTTTGTCTCATTTGTTGCCATCTACCCTGTTTAGGCGTTCACGCATACTTTCTTGCACGGCAGTGTAAAGACTTTTTATGCAATTCTGTAATCTGCCGTCGCTCAAGGTGTCTTCTGCCGGCAGGTTTTTTAATGTGGTTTGATAGACAGTGTCATCGTCTCAAGTGTCTGGGCTACCACCAGATGGTTAAACAACACTATGTGTTAATTCAGCAACATGTTAATTAAAAAGTTAACCAATATTTTTTTTATGAATGAAAACATTTACTTCTCTAATGGAAAGGTAAAGGAAAGGTCCCTTCTACATTGCCTCTTTTAACTTAATCTGCCTGCCCTATCCAGACTTCTAGGCATGGCCGGTGTTTGATGCCCCAACTTCTGTGTTGCATTTCGACATGCAGATTTTCGGCTAACAATAATAATAGAAGTAATCACATTAAACCTCGTCAGGATGATTACTTTATTTCAGCTGCTGCTCTAGGTGACTAGGGAGATGAAAATAACTAATTTCGATTACGAGTCACACCAAGTGCTATCCTACACAGCGACTTCATCCTGAAGTCTGTCAATCAGTTTTATCATTTGCTCTCAATTTCAAATGGGGCCGTAATCATCCATTCAAAATTCACTGCAAACGGGAAAGTTTTGATCATTGTGAACAGTTTGCAACTTTGTAATTTAACATTCAATGTTTGTCATGGCGAAACTAGGTCATTACTTTTAAGAAATATTGTCTGTGCACGCTTGGACAATTTGTTTATCCAAAGTTATAGGAAGGGCATGCTGCATTTATCTCTTGCACAATCCATAGTATAGATGGCTGACGTTAGTTGGTTTCTCTTCTTGGGTGCGTTATTCAACTTCAGTGTAGTGTTAATTCTGCAGTGTCTAGGAACAATTGCTAACTCAAGAGTTAATTTTCTTGTTTAGTTCAATTGAGGCTTTCACAGTATATGTGATATGTCTAAAGAAGTTATCCGTTTCTGTAGGCAGCTCTCTAATACATTGACATGTGGTGGTGATCGCTCCTCAAATTATAAGAGGAAGTCTACATTTTTTTCCAGCATGTCAGTTTGGTGTTTATCTTTATTATTAAACAGTTCTGCGCCTAAGCCCATTATGTGCACGGCAGCACTCTCATCGGCCTCTTCCCTCTTTTCATTTGAGGGCAGCAAATTCCTTGAGTTGCCCCTATACCTTCCCACGTATTGCTGCTTTCTGCCGGGTCGCTTTCTAAAGATCGATCTGGATGGGTAAAAATGGTGAGCTAAGGAACACTATCCCGGCTTGAGGCAGTAGAGGGGAGACGGACAACAGAAAGGATAACTGATCTTATTACTTATCAGATGGCAGAATGATTGAAAGAGTTGACGCCAAATGTTGACGCTGGCGAGAATGATGTCGTGTAGTGGTAAAGTTGTATATCTCTTTCGCATCAACAGACAACTTTAGAACATGCCACCAAACAAACGGAATATTAACTAATTCCCAATGCTCACTGCGAACCTTGTGAGTTGTCCTCAGAGACCCCAAACAGCATGAGCAAGCACAGTCCAGTGGTCAGAATGAGCGGCTACCAGTCAAGCAAAACATCAGATTGAATCCCACGACTAACTAAGGTACATTATATGGGAGTTAAAAAAAAAAGTTTAAAATATGCGGCAAAAATCCCATTGTATTTATTGTGTGCTTTACTTTAATTGCACTGTGCTACACGGTAATGAGGTGTCTGAATTTGATGCATATAAAAAATCACAAAATTTCAACACAAAACTGAGTTCTGAAATTTGTTATAAACTTCTTGGGATGTATTGAGCGGTTACTTGCCTTACATTAGATAATTCAATTTCCTTTCTTTTATTCTTTCCTCATTTTAAAGGTTTTACTTTAGGTAACAAAAATAAATAATTAATAATACAAACACTTCACCAAATGTTTAGTCCTACACTATGTGGTGCTGGTGCAGGTGCACATTTTCGGTGGATTGTTATTATGGGGGAATGCCAAACACAATCTTCCCACACAGGTGCATGGGTAGCTACGAGCACTGGGGCGTCAGATTCGATATGGGCATCCTGGTTCCTGCTGTACATTTCTGGCTTCTTACAGACCCGGGTTCGATCCTGGTGATGGGAAGTGTATATGTACGGGTTTTTTTTCCGGTTGTTTCCGGCCCATTGCACAAGGGTTTTCTCCCTCATGCGGCAAAAAACAACTGTCATAATGGTGGCACCTATTACACTAACATCTGCTACTTGGGAATTTGGGTGGGTGGATGCCCCGTGCATCGTCTCTATATTATTATTATTTATTTATTTATTTGTTTACATCTTCAGGCAAACAGGTGTTCAACTAGAAGGATAAGTTGCAGCACATTTCAAATTAACCGACTCAGCTTCCTTTCCTGCCACTGGTTATGGGTGCTCCCTCTTTCTGACCTCTTGTGCAGGGCACTAGGAGTGTTTTCCAATTTGTGGAGAGACCTTTGTGAGATCGGGAGTTAACAAGTTTCACAATCTCTTGGTGTGCGTGATCCTGGATGTTCATAACAGGTGTTTGTGCTAGGCGAAATTGGCAGATGGCGATGCACTGAAGTGCTCTCAGAGAGGGTGTCACGGATAGTATTATAGAAATTTCCCTCTGACACTCCTGACTTGGCGCTGGCTAGGAGTGATGTTGCACGAGTGATCACTCTGGCTGTTGAGAGCACTTGAGTGCATCTCCAGCCAACATTTCGCTAAGCAAGAAACGTGCACATCCAGGAAGCCGTACACCAAGGAAGTGTGGAACTTGGAACACCTAATCCCACTTTAGGCTTGTTCATGAACTGGAAAACATTCCATTGTCCTACACAAGAGGAGGCCAGAGAGAGGGAGCCACCATCACCAGTAGCTGGAAATTGAAATGTGCTGCAATATGTCCCTCTAGTTGAAAGCTTGTTTGTTTGCGTGAGGACGGTGGAAGATTGTGGTTGTTATTCCCCCATAATAACAATCCACCAAAAATTCACACCTGCACCAACACCACATAGTGTAGGACTGGACGTTTGGTAAGGCGTATATTTTTTGAAGCATAATATTCGATAAGCCAAAGAAAAATGAACTTGGCTGCTTTTCAAATAATAATAATTTTTAAAGAACTAACCTCTTTTCCTGCTTGGTCTCGTCTGTGTACGTAATACTAGAAGTTTCGTCATCCATTTCTATTAAAATGCTTTCATCATCAGACAAGACGTAAGGTTTTATTGGTTCTGTTTTGTTATTCTTATTTCCTAGAAAAGAAAGTAACAAGATGGCGTATTTGGTGGTACAATTCCTATTTTTCATAACTAGACGAGAAACATAGGCTACTAGTTCAAAAATTCACAAAGTTCAATAACGCACAATCTCGTATTGCTGAAATTAGTCAAACTTGACTAATTTCGGCGATGTGAGATTGTGGGCTATTGGACTTAGTGAATTTTTTCAGTTTTCATATTTATGTATTCACAGTGTCATGTGTTTAGATTAGTGTTGCACGGTATTCAGTTTTTGCAGGACGGTACGGTACGGTTCTGAAAACGGCGGTCTATGGTAATATCACGGTAATTTAGGAAATAATTTTGCGCTGTTATCCACTTGAGCCCAAAAAAAAAATCAAATACGGCTCTTAGCATTTAATTTTTTTTACTAAATAGCGGAACTTCGCTTTCATTTTGATGGGACGCTGAGACATCGACCGTAAATACAAAATCGCTCGTACGCGCTTGTTACTGAAGAACTGGTCCCCCCCCCCCCTCCACTTCCGCACTGTGGGCAAGCAGTGGGGTCGGGTTTCACTCGCTCGTGCGAATTTCGCACTTTCACATGCACCTTCGTCAGCACCATAAGCACGGTAATACCGCTGCTACGGTAATACCGTGGTGCTAAAAAAGGTACGATACTGATACCGTAATTTTTTTTTACCGTCAATACCGTGAGTACCGATTTACCGTGCAACACTAGTTTAGATATTTTTAAACATACAAGTACGAAATGTGTGCTTTCTGTGCTAGAAAAATGGTGTCATTGCTAACTACGTAACCATTCCGTGTTTAACTTAAAGGCGCCTTTTCACCTTCTAGATGCAGCACCATAGAATCTTTGAGCAATATAAAGAAAATGGCGGTAAATAAAAAATGGAACAACACAATTCGCACAGCGCCACAATTTTCATAGCTAAAATGAGATCACGTGACCCTCATCAGCCTATTGCATGACGAAGCATCTGGAACGCGGATGCTGCGTTTAGAATATGGGCAACGCTATCAAAATGGTGAACAGGCGCCTTTAAAACATATGAATGCCATTTCAATTTCGTTCACATTTACAAATTTAGTTCAAAAACACATACGGTTCTATAAGATCCATAGTGACATGACATTATTATTATTATGGAACATACGTGTGCATAACGAAATGCGCTACGAGTAAGTCTGTTCACTTCCGAAGTTAAAATATCTTTCTTCTAAATTTATATAGCTTTGATAAACTAGTCTACTGTGCTGGGAAGCCTTGGCCATTAAATGGAATCATTTGAATTGAACCGAGTATATATCATTTCTCACCGTGAGTTGACGGAATTCATTTGACTTGCAGCAGGTTCCGTAGAGGATTAAAAAAAAATCAAATTATAAATCGAGATTGAGAAATGTATTTCCAGTAATTCTATCTTGAATTTTTTTTTTTGGAACGTACTAAATTAGGACTCTCCAATTTGAAACTGTAGTTGAGAAATGGATTTGCAAGAAATTCATCCAATTATTATGCTCTAGTTTGTATTATTAAAACAATTCAAAACATGTATTTCTTTAGTACTGAAAGCAAGCTAAACCTGTGTTTCTGCTGCAAGAAATCCTTACCTTGCCTTCCCTGATCGAAGGCATTGGCCAAAGGTGTAACGGAAACGGGTTAAGTAAGGCACGGGAGAGTGAACATTTTTAGAGGGGAG
Organism: Lithobius niger; assembly: GCA_023313725.1. Lineage (NCBI taxonomy): Eukaryota > Metazoa > Arthropoda > Chilopoda > Lithobiomorpha > Lithobiidae > Lithobius > Lithobius niger. The sequence continues at coordinate 3,138 of JAHWFP010060023.1, read as the reverse complement.
GGTACCTGTCTCACCTGGGTTACTTGGGTGAGTGTAATGGAAATGGGATTAGGTTACCTGCCTTACTTCGTTGCCCCAGGCAAGAGGACTCTTCTTGATAAGACAGTTGGCTATAAAATTTGGTGGGGAAAGCTTTCCTTACCGTTTGTGTATCGCTATTTACGTTGACATGCGTAAGACTTGCCAAGGCACCGAAGCAAGTGTAATGGAAACCACACCGCCCAAGGGCTTACCTGCCTTCTCTCACCTGGTTGGGTGAAGGTAGTGCAAAGAGTTCTTGTCATGGAAGTTAGGCTTTATAAATACAGTTGGACCCCCACCCCAAAAAAAAAAGGATATGAAATCTGAAAAACTTAAGCGAGACACCTAAATGCTGGAAATTCTCAAGACAGAAAAGAAAAATAAAGAACGTACGATATACTGTTACTGATTTCAGGCTATAAAATTAGTCTCACAGTGGTCCAGACTGGAGAAAAAGTAGAATCTAACTATCATAATTATGCCCGAAGGCTAAATCCTCCAAACACTGCAAGGCAGGCTTTCACATATTACTCTACTAAACCCTTGCTGCGCTGTGCTGGCCTGCTTTGGACGTTAAAGAATTAACGGCCAAGCTGGCCCAGAAAAAAAGTGGCCATGCGCACCCGGCCCGAGACAACTTCAGCAGGGTTAAATGGTGAGCGCAGACCTGGCCCGAGATTTAGTAGTGTGAAATCAGTATATGACAATAGTTCCTTTAAGATCCAGCTATACAGTGTGTTCAAAACTAACTGATCCACACAATTAGTTATGGTTGTCATATGCGGAAAGAATGAGTGACGGATGTTTACACACAGTGTGGGAACCATTTGGAGAATGGCTTACATTGACATGACCCTTCAAAGGCATCACGACATTAACATCTGAACTATAAGTTGTAGAATAGCAGTGTGATAGGGAAGTTATATTTATGTACACCAATGCTAAGGTAAAAGTAAATAATGAAATTTGGAGCATAATCATAAAATTTACTATTGATCATGTCAGCGATAAAAACTATGGTGCAGTACACAGGGGCCATGCAAAAAAGTGGTCGTCCGGCACCTGCATATCTCGGTGTACTGCAGCGCTTTGTCTTCTTTGAAACTTTGATTGCGTGTGATTCTGATCAGGATTCCTTTCTGTTTATGATGTTGGCATTGGTTTATAGTTCTCATCAACTTTTCAGTTTATTCTACGACACATAAATTTAAAGGTTAACAACATGGTAATCTTGAACATAATGTCAAGATCAAGCCAACAGCACCCCTCCCCCGACACTGTATACACACACCTCTCATTCAAATTTGTTCGTATGAAACCAAACTTTTGGTTCACCCAGTACTAAACTAGAATAGTGAGAGAAAACCTGCTTTACGAGCAGCATTTTAGTTAGAATGTCACCAAAGGGGCTTACCGTCCTCCCCACCCGATTCTTTACTTTCTTCACTTGCTTGTCGTAGTGTTTCTAACTCTGACCCCTCCTTCGCTTTGTTAGGCAGGACAGGCAGGATCTTTTTCATGACAGCTGGCCATTTGCTGCCAGGTGTATCTGCACCGTCATGGCGGACTACAACAAAATTTACTAATGTCAGAATGGATTGCACAAATTGTTTTCAAGCACTACAGCAAAAAGAATGTTGAAAAAGAAAGAAAAACAGCAAACTAGAGAAAGATAAAAAGTGCATTCCGTAATTATGGCCTCTACCGGTACGTAACCGCATTTTTTTAAAACTTTAATAAAGGTAACATCTTTGGTAGGGGAACGGGAGAGTGGTGCAGTAATCCCCTTCCATAGCCCTTAATGCAGTCATTTATTGGATGTCATAATTATATGGGTTTGATAAAGGCAAGAATTTATAGGGTTTGGGAGGAGAATTTGTAACTCTAAAAAGTCCCTATTGAAACACGTTAGATTCGTCCCCATTAGTTCAGTCCGAGTTTTCAGAGGGCACCACGCGTTCCATCTGGTAATTTTTGCTCATTGTTTTTTACCCCAAATATAAGGTAAACTAAATATTAAAAAAGCTAGGCTAAATAATAATTATATACAAGCTAGTTTTGTTTAATCTTTGGCTAAAAACTGAGTAGAAATTCCCACATAAAACACATGGCGCCCTCTATAAACTAAGACTGAACTAATGTGAATGTATCCAAGACGCTTCAATAGAGGGTCTCAGTCACAAATTCTCCTCCCCAACCCTATAAATTCTTGATAAAGGTAATGTCTTCTTTGTAACCAGTGCCGCAACTAGCCTTTTCCAAGGCAGGATGCAAGGGGGAAATTGTGAGCTTCTCGCCAATGGCAAACAATTCTTGGCTCAAAGTTGCCCCCACCTCGACCAAACAGTTTTGGGGTCATTGTGATTTTGGCTTTTCTGGGCTCCTTGCATCATGAGTTTTGGGCTCCCTGCGTCCTGGGCACAGGTGCCTTAAAACTCTTTGTACCACCACTAATTGCGGCACTGTTTGTAATGTAGGGCAGTCATTCTTAATGTAAAGTGGGCACAAATTTGCTTTAGCTTCTTTTCTTAATAACATGGAAACATAATAGTGTTAATATTTTGAACAGCTAATTTCTTGTCTTCTGCTTTTCTTACTTTAAACTGGGAGTCGTAGTATGTTAACATATCAATTCTATACTATTTTACAGGTTTGGGGTTATTTCTTACTGAAGGGTAGGGTGCCTCTAAGAGTGATAAGCTAAAAGTGGTGAATTATGACTACGTTGTGAAAATCATTGACTACGTTCTGCGGATTCTTCAGAACTGAAAGATGCTAGGCACTAAATTAATCTAAGGCAAGCTTACGGATGTCGGATGGTGCAGAAAGTGTGACCTACCATTCTGCTCTGCTCCTGCCTTGCCTTTCAAGTGCAGAGAAAGGAAAAGTGAAAGAAGTACAGGAAGATAAGGAAACACACAAAGAGAAGGTAACAATATTTATTAACTGTTAATACAACAAGAAACATAATTAGTTTTGAGAGAGTCATGAGATAATTCTTAATTCACACCATTTAGGAGAAAACGTAAAGAATCTACTTGAATTTTCGGTGAAATGTCCATTTACCACCATCAGAACACCGTACAAAACAGGTGATTCAAGTAAAACGGTACATGC
>JAHWFP010060022.1:0-10537 GCA_023313725.1 Lithobius niger | reverse complement strand
TAATATAATATAATATAATATAATATAATATAATATAATATAATATAATATAATATAATATAATAATTATGTCGTGCAAATAGAGCACAACCGGTCAGGTGAAGACCTGTTGACCACTTATCACCAGCAGAGTTAAAGCCATCAAAATTCTGGTCGAAGCAGAAATGGACCCAGCTTGGCTCTCTCTAAAAGTTTCCCGAAGGAGCTAACCGAAGGGGCATTGACGGTGACTTCCGGCAATGAGTTCCAAGCTGGAACCACCCGGACGCTAATGAAATGATGGCTACAATTTAATTTGTGATTTGGGGTGATAATTTTTTTGCAGTGACCCCTAGTTTTTGTAATAGGTCTGATTTCAAGTATTGATAGCGCAGGTGATGTTAACCTGCTCAGATTTTGTAAGCAGGGATAAGGTCGGCCGTTAGACGTTGGAGTTCCAAGGAGTCAAGGTTTAAACGTTTCAGCCGTTGAACATACGTCAGATGTCTCATACCGGGGATTGACTTGGTGAATCTTCTATGCACCGACTCGATTCTGTAAATGTCTTTTAGCAGACCTGGTGACCATACTTGACTTGCATATTCCAGGGTTGGGCGTACACAGGCCTTGTACGCCCAGACAAGGATGTTGCTGTCCCCCGAATTAAAAAGGCGACGCACGACAGCAGATTATACGATTAAGGGTAATGGTGTGTGGAACGATGTTTTCAGGCCGTGCCTGGACCAAATGCCATACGTCATTGGAGCCCAATCTATGTGTAAAGATTTTCCCTGTTCCCAACTGTAAAGTGCATATTGCTGATGGACAGTGGCAGTAGCCAGTCGTCCGCCCATTCTGTGACTGTGATCGGGCGATCTAACCTGCACTACCGGGGCTCGAACTCTTACATCACGCTCTAGCCGACCTTATAGTTGTTCAATCTTTCTCAGTGGCGACCTAAGTCACAAACATGCACAAGTAGGCCTAGAAGTTAACTAGCCCTTAACTTTTCTTTGTGCGGGTATTAGTGGTCAACCGTAACCCTTTCTAATTCCTTTGTGTACTCTGGTGCATAAATGTTATTATTATTATCTAAAATGATTAAAAACGTCTGATGTGCGTGTGCGAGTGTGTGTGTGTGTGTGTACCTCTACTCCTCCTGAACCAAGGCACCTACAAAAATGAGAGTTGGACCAAATGAAAGATAATCAAATTGCACAACCATTAGGCCTATTTTTATCGCTGTTACTTGATTTTATGACCATCAAATACGCGAAAAACACTGCAGAAATAATGTCTAAAGTTTTTTTTTTGTCCTCATTTAGTTTGTTAATGACGTTATAGTTTGTTCATGCAGTGCTCATTATGCCTGAACAAACTATGACCCGATAAAACTATGACGTCATGCGCAGTCACCTTTAACTTGACTTTGGCTTCTTAGCCGTATATTTTATTGCTTGATAACGAAGCGGGGATTGCTTCGAAACGTCGCAAATTGCGTATTTTATGTTCACTGCAGTGTAGCTTTCTATTTTTGATAGTTACCTCTTCATGCTTATACTATTTCATTTCGATAAAGGCAACGTTTGTGAAATTACACATGTGTAACTGAATACAGATGCAAACCTATTTACGCTGCCTTTTGGACTTGTATGTCAGGCTAACTGAGCGGGAAATCGAACCCAAGACCTTGGGAACCAGAAGCCAAGGTCCTATACCGCTGAGTTACACTGACACGTCCATAGGCAGCATTTAACACGCACATATGCATACAAACATATGGCCGAGAGCCTTTGGTTTCAAAGGTCGTGGGTTCGATTCCCTTCTCAGGCAGCCTGACATATAAGTCCAAAAGGCAACGTAAATAGGTTTGCATCTGTATTTAGTTAATCCTTCTGAGCTGATGTCCTGTTTAATTACACACGTGTGTTGCAAAACAACGTGTCACGCTTTGGAGCCAGAAGGCAAGCACCTTGAAGAATTTTAAAATAAGGATTTGACTTCCATCAAGTAGAAGACCTATGACGCCGAGTAAACGTCATTTTAGTGTGATGCTCTCACTACTGCACGATCCCGCTGAAGTGAGCGCTGCTTAGGAACGTGGTCGGGGACAGAGAGAGAGAGAGTAATGTGTCGGAAATATAACAAGAACATGAGGGACATTCTTCATAATCTTCCATAATCACTGTTTGCTCAGCTGTTCCCTGGCGACGCACCCAACGACTTAGAGCTACTCCCGCTGGCAAAAACGAAATTGGAAAAGAATGATTGGTGGTATCGGCCCCGCTAAAGCGATCAAATGACGTCATGGATAAATCAATCGACGAAATAGGAATAGGGAGGGCAAAGAATCCTGATCATCTCTCCATTCTAATATACTGCGTTCCGCCGCCTCACCCCCAATCACAGCCGGTTTTTAGGTGGTGGAGAGCAGCCAAAAGGAAGAATAAGTCAGACTGCATTTACGTAAAGCTATTTCAGACAGCCAAAAGCTATTGTAAACGATGCAATTGTTTTGTTTGCCATGCAGGAATGAATTTTATATTTCTGATCAGAGATGACATTAAGCTGCTGTCTTTAGACAAACGAAATACAGACAGCCGAAAGACAACCGCTACAAAGTTTGTCTGTGGTTACTAAAGAGTAAAGACATAAGTCGGTCTGCGGGATACAATCCTCTTAAAAGCTTCAAAGAGTTTAAAATGGTTGAAGGAAAGAGGAAAACAAAGCAAACAGCGAAAATCGTACACTAGAAATAACGCAGTACAGTAAGCCACCTTTATGCACTTACGTTTCGTCGGAGATGCTTTACCCGGTATCATAGAAAAAGAATCGGTAAGCATAAAAAAAATAAAAATATATTTATATTTCGACCACAATAACGCGGTCATCCTCAGAGAGGAAAAGTTGCCTACACTTCCGTAATTCATTCACGTAATATCCAAATAGTCAGTTTGACAACATTATTCCTACAATATTAAAATCAATTACTAAAAAAATAACTATTAAAAATCGTATGTCAAGAATACAAGGTCAAATGCAACATATTTAGACAAAAAAAATGTAAAAATTCGTACTGAAAAAACGTTAAAATTGCCAACTTATATCAGGCAGTGTGGACATAAACGTGAACGAGGGCAGCCATTGTGGGAGTGAAGAAGAAGCAGGAAATGACGTAGTGAAGGTGTAAAAAGGAGGTAAGGCCTGCTGAGAAGAGAACGTAAATAGGGAGGAAAGGGCAGCAGTGTGAGAAATGAGTGATGCTGGGGAACAGTAAGGACAATTATTGTAGAGGTGGCAGTGGGAACAAAAGTGTGTGGGGCGGAAATTTAAACAGATTACAAACAAAAACGTCAAGTGCGCCGTAAAAAAAAAGGGATGTATGATTGAAGTTTCATTTTACTTGTTAAAATGTACACGGATAAAAATTGGTGATTTTTAATTGAAATAATCAAATGTGCAATTCAGAAAATTTCGTCTGTTTAAGTGCTGTTGTGCTTTACGTAACGTATATGATTGGTAAAGCACAACAGCACTTAAACACCATACTTCGTTCCAGTGCTTTCATTTTCCTAATCCTAATACATGTTTAACAGTTTACAATATACGGAAATTGCCAGCTTCACTCGCTCAATCTACGCATCCCTGTTTCTTAAAAGTGCAAGGGACGAGCATCTTCTAAAGCATGATGTCTGCTGTGCATTTTTAGTGTCCAACTGTTTGATGGTAACCTTAAACCCTATCACAATTCCCTCTCCTGTTCCCCGCGGCCCCCCCCCCCCCTGTCTCCCGTCTCCCAACCAAAAACTTGGAAAGTAGAGCTGGATCGTTATAAGAACGAACGGGAGAAACCAACTTTGACCCCACAGAGTGGGCAGGTAGAAAGCTGGTGAGAGAAGAGGTGTAGTGCTAATCCCATTACCATACTGGCTTTCCACGGGCCTTCCCTCCCTAATCTGTGCTTACAGTTGGACTGCGCCGTTCGTTCTTATAACGGCCCAGCTCTACTACTACCTGAACTTTAAAAAGTGCTGCTAGTCCCTGTTGTAAATTGTCCCTTTGACGAAACAGAAACAGAGACAGGACATACACGAAAGCGAACGCATCGGCCAAATATAATTAATTGTCCTAATTAAGAGGGAGGGGGAAAAACAGTAAACCTATTTCTGAACTTATTACGTTACTCCAGACCAATCTTCCCCCCCCCCCCCCCCCCCGGGGGGGGGGAAACAACAAAAAAAACCTGGCGCTGAAATGTGAGGGAAGTGAGCCGCACTGGCCTCAAGGAAACGGAATTCCGTTAATAAAGTCCTCGTAGAAGGTTAGTTAAATTTTCATGCTAGCAAGCAAGAGGAAGCAAGTTGCTGGCAACGCGGAAGAAACTTCCAATTGACCCCCCTGACGTTGATGGCTTAATACGCAACGGCAAAACACGGGCTTCTATCGGTTGACTTGCCATTTGTTTAATCAACACCCACTTACTGTTACCATGTATTGTCCGAAATGTTGGTGTAGGTTAAGGTAGGATTAGATTAGGATGAGTGTGTGGCATTTAAGGCCCGTAGTACTTAAATAAAAGCAACCTAACGTAACCTAACCTAACTTACTGCTACGCGTGGAGCCATTCAATGAAATTACGTATGCAGCCTTATAAACTGGATTGCCGTAAACACTTTTTTGCTTGTCGGGTGGTGCCAGTGTGGAACTCCCTTCCTGAGGGACTTGTTTCAGCCTGTTCAGTTGCGGTCTTCAAAAAGCAACACTACAATCAACCGTTACAAAATTTTCTAAAGCGCCACTTATCCTAATCCTATCAAACACCAAAACTGGTTAAAGGGGCCGCCAAGTTCCGAATGGTTCGGCCCTTCAAAGGATTGATATCAACATACCAAAACATTCGCCAAGTTAATCGCACCGCTCAATAATTCGAAGGTTAAATGAAAACTAGAACATTGCTACTTTCACAATTTAAGCTTTTGTACCGCATTATTATTTTTCCTCAAGTACCTGAAATGTGCCCAACTATAAGATACAAGACACTGACGCAATGGCGTCGCGCTACAATGGTTTACAACCTCGACAATTGAATTGATGTGATGTTTGTTGTCTAAGGCACGAAACACTAGCGTGTGTCTAGATATCCAAGTTTTAACATGGGACCACTGTTAGTGGCAAAAAAATGCCCTTCTGTGCTCCCAACTTCGCTTTTCTGTGGTTAAACATCCATATTATTATTGTTATTATTATAAAACGTTACTAGTCGTTGAACACCCGTTCATTTGACAAGCATCGAATTTCATATATATAGAATCTTTAGGCATCAAGTAAATTGGCTTGACTCGTTCACTACATAATATTTGTTTGTTTGTTTGTTTGTTTGTGTCGCCAGATCACCAAGATTTTTACTTGAAGTCGCATTGGGAATCTCGCTATTAAATCAGTAGTAATAGCCCTAGAGCTTTTGTGGATAATACGGCTACTGTTTTCTCACGAAGCCTGTAACCTGACATTAAAACTTACGAATGCTAAGTATTTTGCAATTATATCCCGAGCGCGTAGCGCCAGGGGTATAATTTCAAATTAATTAGCATGAGTTAGTTTTAGTCTGGTTACAGGCTGAGTGCGAAAACATTTTTAGCCGTATTATTCACAAAAGCTAGAGGGCTGATTTATGGGAGTATATCCCAATTCAAAATAAATAATGACAAAAGGAGTGAACATTCGTTGTGTTTATTAATGTTTATAGCGTAATGTTACGTTTTATTAGCGGACCAGACCATCAGTTCATACAATTATTTGTCTCCAACGAGAAGTTATAGGCGATGCTGCTGAAATCTGCCGAGAGATGGCACTGTGTGTGTTCCTGTACTAATTTTTAATCATTTGCTAATAATTACCATGGAATCGAAAAACTGAAAGACTAACGCGCGGTAAAAATTAAAATTACTTATGCCAATAGATGGCCGAAGAAAAATTTTAAGTGTGACGTTAAGTTACTTAAAACCTTGCTGAAGAATGCAAAATTTTGATTTTTCACATCACCAGAAAAATGACGTGTTGATAACCGATTTCTAAAGACTTCTCACCTCCCCTTTAAAATAATAACGAATGCAATCCTGAAACGGTGAGGGTGAGGGAGAAGAACCTGTCTTTTCAACACCCGCAATGTATGCCTCATTCAACACAACTTTCAAACGAGATAGCACGAGTTTTCAGAACGGAGCCAGCAAACAAATCGACTTGGTAAGTGGGAAAGGTCAAAGCACGTCCCAACAAACTCGAACATCTTGAGAAAATTAATGAGTCCAAAACTTGGCAATGCACGAAAATTTTCACATCAATGAAGACATCAATAGAGGAGAGGCTGACCCATCCAGTTGGATCTCACAGAAAGGAACGCTTTCACTACTGACCATTCATTCCCAACGCATTTTGGGATGGTGCCCAGGGCACCGAGGATCATGGGAGAGTGGGGGAGGTTGGAAGGACGGTGTAGGGTGGGGGGGGAGGGGATCCATTGTTGTAGGGGTAAATGGTGGCCGACAGTCCTGACGCGACCTCACGCACGATGGAAATGGGGGGGGGGGGGGGGGGGGGGATGATGTTCGGCAAGGAAGGTGTCGGTCTGTGGACGTGGCAGGAGTGTTACTGCAGAAATGCTTGAGGTCATGCTGCGAGTGAGAGAAAAGTCTCGCACAGCTTGGGAGGTCGGTCCTTGCGTGAATACGATCGCATTGAGACGTGTGACCTGCTAAATGAGTGGCGAATGAACAAATGGAGAGGTTTGGAGTTATGGAGAATGGTTTCCCATGCTGATTGGTTTGTCGGCTGCAGTGCCTTCAAATTACTAACCGAAACTCGTCCACGCTCGGCATTATGGACAGTTGAATCCCTTTAATACACAGAAAAGTACCCAAATCTCTCACGACTGAATTCTCTCTACCTCGGGTTAGTGTACAATACTGCCCTCTGGTGAGAATTACCACAAACAACAACAGTAATGGCAATTCTCACCATCAGAGGGCAGAATTGTACACTAACTTGGGTGTTGTGAATTTGGTATGTCACCTAACGTCTGTGTTCGGGATGGTTCTCGGTCACAAGCTACACCTTAAAATTGGTCGGTCTTGTCATATTTTGAATAGAGGAGAGATGGTTTTCTCACGTTGCCATCATCTATTCAGCAATACTATAGTCTGTTCCACATTATGTTTGCAGGAAACTGACTATATGATGCCACGCTTCCTTGCACTACCAGTGCAAAAATATGTACATATCACACTTGTGGGCTCTACACAATTACTGTTAAGCGTCTATGACTGGGATATTTATATGCTTTTGCACTCGTAGTGGAAGAAAACGTGATGTCATACGTGATGCAAACATAATGTGGAACAGAGTATAGTTGTGTTGTTTAACCTAAACTCTTCCATGCAGTTCTCGTACACAATTCCCATACGCGGAAGTTACACACACTTTCCACTACGTTACATACTTATTTACAAGAAACGATCCAAACATTTCACTTGGTGGGTCAAATGGGTCACAATTTTATCGTGGGTCAAGACAAGAGGGGCATATGTCAAGACCGTTCACCCACCGACCCAAAATACGCACACGATTTACTGATTTTTTAAGGTTTAAATGAATGAACTCGAAAGCATATTTTTGGCAACAAGTTATTGTAACACTGTGTTGTGTTTATTTACTAAAGACTTCTTTAAAAAAAAAACTATTTTACGCATTTACATACTGTATTATTTTTTCATAGCGTGGGATGGATGGGTCACGGACGGCGGATCACAAATTGTTCTTCATCGGGTGGGTCGACGGTCGCGACTAGAGAGGGTCAGGTGGGTCACGGGGTCGGAAAAGTAACCCACTTCCATCTCTGGTGAAGCAGATAGCGTCTCCAAGCTAAGGCCGACTGGGATGGAAATCGAATGTTTCGCCTCCTTTCCTCACTTCAGAATCAGTTCACGTGGTGCCAGAAAGTTGACGCCTTTTATCGCTGCTTTGGTAAAATAAGCTTCTAGCGATGCTGCATCAATTGGCCTAAAGCCTGGAAACGAAACCCACAGCTTCTTCGCAGATGACCTTGTGACAAGGAATGGAATAATTATAAAGTGATAAGTTACAAAACGAACACTCCCACGTTTGCATGCATTTATTAGTCCCTGACATTAGTACAAATTTTGTCTGCAATCCATTCTTGCGTGTAGGATGGTCAATTTTTGTTTGTGGCCCCTCGTCCACGGTTTACCCATTACCTTGTAATTAATTCTTTATTTATTACTCGCATTATTTCTTGTGTGGAGGCCAATAAGCAATATTGTTTTTCCTTCCTTGTGTATGTTTGTGACCTCTAGGTAACCACTGAGAAGACTGAACACCAGCTTAGCTCGGCTGGAGCCTGTAGCCAGTATCCTCCCCGGTAGCACAATGGTTAGATCGCCCGGCCTAGTCAGTGGGAAGTCCTGGGTTCGAGTCCCAGTTGGGGCAGTCGTCTTTTCTTTCTTTCTAAGGTCAGTGTACTTGTATCCTCACAAGCCGACCAGTCTTTAATGCAGACTCTTTACTTCGTTTACCCTTTAACTTGCGATTTATTCTTTTATTTATTATTCGTACACGGATTTGACTTGTTCTCCTCTTATCTCCATATATTATTCACAGTTTCACACATATTTGAGCAAATTTATTCTCTCCCACAACCAATCTTTGCACGATTCGATCTCACCGCTTGCCACGAAACAGAAATTCCCACGTACATTCCCTCAACCCCGTATAACAACGGAAATCGAGAGCACAACAAAATTATTATCATTATTATACAGCATAAGGAAGGCGATTCCTTTCTTTCCGGAGTCTTTCCGGGCTGTCCAAACAGCGAATGCAATGGCCGACCCCCACGCGTCACGTGACTCGAACGCCAAGAGATCGTCCAAAACGCCCGCGGCTGCTTTTCTTTTCGCCCCCTCCAATTCCTTCCCGCCCCCCTCCCCCACCACCCCCTTCGACCTCCTCCCCAACCCCTAACTGGAAAATAAATCAGCGCCCCGTGGCGTCCCGCCGCCTCACGATCCCGACCTCCACCTCCTTGCCTGGTGGTTTATGTTTCCTTCGACCCAACAACTTTCAATCCAACACACCTTTGTAAAACCAAATAAATTTCAACGCGTCAACAAACGGGAAATATCACAACTGATGCAACATTCCTGAACGTGGTCACGGTTTCTGGTAGTAGTGGTAAGGATTTCTTGTTGTTCCGGAGACGCCATTTTGTTTATGGCGCGTGACAGTCATTATTTTCAGAGACTTCGTACTGCGGGCTAGCCTATTACTTCTCCATCGTCATAATCTAAAACATAATAAACAAAACCCCTGGACCACGCACGGGATGCCCTCCAAACATGTAATTTTAATCACTAAAATGTTCGGTTCCTTCCCAGAACCTTCATCAGTAAAACACTAGAAAGACAAACCAAAGAAGAACACTCACGTATGCCCAACTCGACCAAAAATAATTCTGTTTATAGAAAAGAAAAGTTCCTATATTTTCAAAGAAAATTCCTATATTTTCAAAGAAAATTCCTATATTTTCTAATAAACCTCCTATATACTTGACGGAAAATTCCTTAAATAAATACGGATGCAAACCTATTTACGTTGCCTTTTGGACTTAAATGTCTTAACTGTCTGCCTGAACGGAGAATTGAACCAACGACCTTTGAAATGCCGAGGTCCTACCGCTTAGCCGTACTGACACGGCCCGAAGGCATTATTTCTGGTCGAGTTGGGCATACAGTGTTTTACCTTCTGGGAAGGAACTGAAAATTTTAGTGATTAAAATTACATGTTTGGAGGGCATCCCGTGGTCCAGGGGTTTTGTTTATTATCACCAACCGTCGTCTGAAGTTCTTTTAAACTAAAACATATTTCATTACAGCTCAAAGTGTACGAATTTCGAAAACTTCTTGCAGGCACCCCAGCGACTCCAGCACTCAAACTTATACGAAATATAGGAATTTTCTTATATTTAACATTTTCCTTCATTTGGCATTTAAGTCCAAATGGCAACGTAAATAGGTTTATATCCGTCCCTGCACAAGCCCATTGTGCGTTCCTTTCGGTTTCACTGGTGTGTGGTGCGCAAGCAAGCGTTCCTCCAGTGACGATTGGAAAAAGTGTATGTTTATATGTGTATGTGTACGTGCTAAATGCTGTACACCTACGTTTACTCTTAGTATTAACTATGCGTTAAATTTAGAATTTAATTAGAGTTGTACGTTTCCTTCTGGCCGTGTCAGTATGGCTCAGCGATAGGACCTCGGCATTTGGTTTCAAAGGTTGTTGGTTCAATTCTCCGTTCAGGCAGACAGTTAAGACAAAAAAGTCCAAAAGGCAACGTAAATAGATTTGCATCCATATTGATTTAAGGAATTTTCCGTTAAGTATATAGGAGGTTTATTGGAAAATATAGGAATTTTCTTTGAAAATATAGAAAATGTAGAAATTTTCTTTGAAAATATAGGAATTTTCTTTGAAAATATAGGAATTT
>JAHWFP010060021.1:0-36581 GCA_023313725.1 Lithobius niger | reverse complement strand
AAGGTAAACAGAGCCACGAGCCATCGTAAATAGTCTCACGCTCAGAGTTCGGGCCTCTCTTTAGTACTGTCCATCTTCAAACATTTTCATTCATTTTTAAATATAGTTTGAGAGTAGGAGAAGCCTGGACGGACGGAGAAAAGAGGGAGAGGGAGGAGTTGGGTTGGAGGGTACACGAAGTGCTTCCGATCAGGGCGCCATCACAACGATGCGACAGAGTTTGTAATTAATGGAGACGGGGAAGGAAGGGCCAAATTGGCGCTTTTTAACTACCGAGACTTAAATAGTGATAAGGATGTCACAGCTGTTGCCATGACGCTATTGCCTGACGTCATACGATCTACAGCCCGATCTACATACGATCTACAGCCCGGAAAGTGCTAGAGCATGATTAATGTACATCGGTAAATTTCTAGTATTTTATGTGGAGTTGAATGAGACATCTCTGATTCGACTCTACATAAAACACTCGTTCGAACAGATACTGGAAATACTAAAAAAAAAAAACTTGTAAAAAATTTGCACACTGGAATACACTTGAAATTTATTCCAATATATTTAATTTCTTATTATTTATTCCCGTGAAGTCCTTTTGTATTTTCCGGAATTCCACGAAATCCTTTTGTATTTCGTGGAATACTTCTATTTCCACGAAATCCTCTTGTATTTTCAGTATTTTGAACTCCAGTACTTGAATTTTTAACTCAAGCTAAACTGTTTCCTCCTGCAATGAAAACAAATTTGTCATGAGTTTTATTTTCACTTATTTATTTAATTAGGCTAGCACCGTTGTCAATTTTCGTTTTCGTTCTTAGCTGTGATACATTTAGGTCGACACGTGCTGATCACATGTGCAGGAAAAAATCTGGTTTTTAATTCGATTGGAAGATCGCTAAAAGTACATATTAAACTCTACTGGAAATATAATCGAAAACTCTAATAAAAATGTACGGGAAAATACTTGAAAAAAATGTGCTGTGCTGTACGAACCGTAACGCCAGTATCATCAAACGTTCCATTTCCGGTACAATCCAGTCGTACTAATTCTTCATAGGGATTCAACCGATACGAGACAAGACTTTGCCTAATATCGGTCTCGTATCGTTACGTTTTAATCTCGTCTCGTCTTGTCTTGCGAAGTCTCGTAGATTTCTGGAATTTTACGAATTCCTAAAATTACTTACGAAAGTGGAAAATATTAAGTAAATTGTCACGAAAACGTTTTTATAGCGAAACCTTTTATCACGAAAGCCTTTTTACAAAAATCGGTCAACCGAAATATAAAAACTAAACCCTAACTCCAAAATAGAAAGCTTTGTTCTAAACAGGTATAAAAAACTAGTCAACTTAACTTTTGTAGTGCTTATACACTCTGTCACTCACAATATAAACAAAACGGGGTACGGTTACATTTACAGGCGTATTCCAGAAATCCACTCAAGTGTGAGTGGGGCTAAATGTGAGTGTAAGGGCCAAAACACATCTATAGAAATACCCTCAGACGTAGGACACTCACATTCGCTTTTGTGGCTGTACTAAAATTGTTGACCTTTACCTTACATTTCTGCACTTACATTTGCCCGCTCACACTCACACTTGAGTGGATTTCGGGAAAACTGCTGTTAGTTTCAGTTTATCTGTTATTAGGCTACATTCAGAATTATGAGATTAATACTTAACTCGTCAATTGTTATAAAGATGGCTTCAATTCTGCATTAAGAAGCTGCAGTATCAGATTCTGCAGTATCAAGCTATTATTTTTTGGGGCAACGAATTATTATTATTATTATTTTTTTTTGTAAATAGAGCTTACTGTACAGTAAGTGTACTGCGGAGATAAAGATGATCGGAGTTTGACCCTAAAGTTACATTCCTCACGGAACAGGGGAACAATAATTAAAATACAGTACATTACAGTGTACATTACAGCCTAGTACGCCCAAAAATGGTTCTTTAAACAAAGGTCTTTATACAGACGGTCACTTTGAAGCCAACTGTTAGTGAAGTGATTACAAAGTTCCTTATAGAGAGAGTTAAAACCTGACACACTACGAAGTTTACTGTACTACCAAACCGACCGAAACCTCTCTGTGAATCATGGCAAAAAAAAAAAATTGTTAACAGAAAAGGGACAAAATGAAATAACACTTCTCCTTGATCCACTAAGTAATTTTATTCGCATTTTTTACTTTATTGTTGTTGCACAAGCGACCTGCAACCACGTGTAATTAATTACTTTCAACGACACCGTTTTTATTTATTTTTATTTTTTTGGCTTTTTGTTGTGCCACGTAGTCGTGTAATAAGTCTTGCGATGCTTAGGCAAAAGAGTAACTTCTCGCATATTAATGGCGAGATAATTCTAATCAAGCTATGACTCATCCTTTGCGAGGCGGCGACTCCAACTTTTTTTTGTCACAATTTCGCGAACTTTTTGCGGTCACAATTTAGCGGTGGGACAGACGTGACCCACACGCGTTGCTTGTTTGGCCCGCTCGCCTGGTTTCTCGGCGGACATAATCCTAATTAATGAAAAACTGGACGTCGTCAGCCCACCTGGGTCAACCAACGCCTTATCTTGCCTGGCGCAGCGTTCGGTAGCTCGTAAACCAAATCGAATTTATGGAGCCCGGAGCGTGCCAATTTTTCTTATGAGCTCGGTGGCCGTATGGGCAACGCGGTAATAACCGCTATAGAGTCATTACGATAATCGAACGTTGTAATGAAAGGATTGGTGGGACACTGAAAAGATTCCTCCCTTGTCGTAACCATCCTCAAGGGACTTGGCGACAAGGAGTAGAGGGGCAGTTTGAATAGGGAGGAACGTTAATGCAGTGGATGTAGAAGAGGGACAGAGACGGGTGGTGGAGGACGGGGCTGGGCGTCGGGGGGGGGGGGGGGACTCCTTATTACCTTTTATGCGTTGTTGTTGTTAGTTACGTGATTTTGGTTGATTAGGAAGGTCAAGTCCAACACTGTTCTCACAAGAGAAGTTAATAAGTTAATTTATTTAAAAACCTGATTTTCGGGCCGAAGCCGGATCCTTTTATAGTGTTCTAAGGATGTTTTCCCCTCGTTCCCTCGGCTACCCAGTTCTCCCCCACTTTCATAGTGCCTTAACCGCTATGGCCACATCCTCCACCGGCATAAAGATAACTCACTGAACCCGTTATTAAGGTAACAACCGTGACCAGGAATTCATTCGACCGAATGTTCTCGGCCATAGGCAATGGAGAGGGAATACAAATCATACACTCAATTGGCTCAACGAAGGAGAAATAAATAGACATAAATCGCTGCAAATAATATTAAGGAAAATTGGAAATTAGCCATTAGCGAAAATTGTACACTAGAAATAACGTAGTTCAGTAAGCCACCTTTATGCACTTACGTTTCGTCTAAGTAGCATGACCCAGATTCGAACCCCTAGGGTCTAGGATAGCACTATTGCTCCCCCAGCTGGGCTCCGGAAGCTGAAGTGGTTTATGCTGCTTTAGTATTTACTTTCGGCTTCGCGTGAACACGTTTTCAACACGTAAATTTAAAATGAAAAAGAACTATTACCAAACAAAACGACCATCTGAATTTTAAACTTCATTAACTATGCACGATTTTCGTTTAAGTTAACTGACATTACGACTTCAAACGACGAAAACTTGATGAAAATCCTTAACAAGTTATGGTCGTATAGTTCATTTCAGCCTTGACACAACCTTTTAAATATAGATAAAGGACTACTAGCGAATAAACGGACAACTCCATTTTACCAATTATGCACGATTTTCGTGTAGTTGTCAAGGTTACTAACATTCTTATTATCCTTCCGGGAACAATGCAGTCAACTGAAAAAAAATACAGGGAATAACATCTTTCCAGACCTGTGACATCTCGTGCTCATGTCGCTTGTGGCACGTAAAAGATTCTAGGAATTAATTACCTAGAAAAATTGTCTCTCTCTCCTTCTAGCGCCATGGCTTCGGCTGGGAGCGCGTCAAACCTTCAGAAACAATCAGCCTGTGGAAGTCCTGGACGGTTGAATTACTCCATCATCAAGTCTTCAACCAATAATTGAAATACGTGACAGGCGTGCTTTTGGGTGTCGTTTTATATGTCATGTCTCTTGTTGCACAACAATTTGTGAATCCTTTAATTCCTGCATAATGATCAATGTCTGATTAACAATGGCTGATTAGGTTTGATATTTGACTCAAAATCGCCCAACCCCCCTTGCCCAATTTCAGAGAGTTACGAACTTAAACCAACAAACGTGGCATGAGACTACATTTGCAAAGAATCGGTATGTGGAATGGGTTCAGCAGTTACCGTGGAGACAGAAACCAGCGCCGGACGAGAGTCTCTTCAATTTTTTTCAACTTCCGCACCGCACTATCACAAAAAAAATCCTTGTAAATTTCTTTTTTAGAACATTTCCTCTTACCGAATTTGGAAAATACCATGCTGTGAAAATTTATCCTCCTTTAAGAAGCTTAATGAACAATAATGACAATAACTTAGGAACGGCAAGACTTCCCTCCGTTCCCCCCCCCCCCCCCCCCCCCGCGGCCCTCCAACCTGCATCGGCAAAACCTCGTTCAACGTAATAAGCCCAAAGCAAATTAGGCGTACAGGTATGGGGAAAAAATTAAATTATATGAAAAAAGGAAACCCTCCTTCCATTAATTCCAACGCAATTTCTTCGCGTTCTAGGCAAGATGGAAGAAAATCCACTTAAAAAAAGTTGGCCAAACCTTTCTTCCTTCTTCCTTCCTGTGTCAAACCGTCCAAATTTTACGAGGCAGTAACGAGCAAGTGTTATTATCATGATGGCACTGGTTGCTAAATTTGGGCGGAACGATGAATGAAATTGGCTCTTTGGAAGCAAATTATTTATTAGCAGGAAATCGGAGACAAGTTAAGATGGTGGGGGGATAGGGGATATGGGGGAGGGGGCGAGGGAGGGAGGAAGCGGAAGAGACTGGAGAAAGGCGAGCGAGGTGGCACAACGGAAGTGAAAGACACACGTATAAGCAACGACAGGTCGCATCCTAATTGGCGTCATCTAAGACCAGACCCTTCCCGACTCTAGTTAACAGGCTACAACTTTAAAGCATAATTCAGCTCTGTGACAAGGCTAACCCAACTCAAAAGCACACTGTTGTTCCCACTTAGTTTTATGCTCCAAAAGAAAATTGTTACAGTAATGACTTTAAAAACCACAATGTGATCATTAACCTTTTTTTGCCCTGCTGAACTGGATGATTTTTTTTTTAAGTCCCATTGGGTTAGTCGCGGAATTTGTACCGGCATACAATTGGTTTGAAGACGAGGACGCTAACCACTAGGCTGTTGCTGCTCGCTTTGCTCAGGGTCCCCGGTGACCACTCACAAAGCTCGCGTTGCGCGTTGGGACTAAGTTTTTTGCCGTTCGGTAGCCGCCTACCGTTAGGCAGTAAAGGGTTAATTTCATTTTTCAACAGTCAAGTATCCTGCCAGTCAAGCATTTATATGTTTATAGAGTTTTAAAATCAACTTCTGCAACTTCTGAGAATTAATAAACAACTATTTATAAACAACAATTATAAACAACAATTAATAATGCAACTCGTTTAGGAACCCACTACACCACACAAAGGCGAAATTCAGTTATGTCATTCAATCTAAAGTTACTAAACAATACCTAAAAAAAAATGCAGATACTACCTTGGGAGCAACTTTAATACAACATACCTAACTACATAAGAGATATTACTGGCTAATCACTTCCAGAAATGCCTGCTACTGGATATCAAAACTGTCTTCCTTGAAATTTTATTTAAAATTTTAAGCTGAAGAATATTTACACCACTTTAGGTAGTTAGATTTGTTGAGTGTTTTGTTCGTAACATTCTTTTTGTACTACTATACGCATTGTGTCATTGTGCGTCTGTTTTTTTTTTTTCATCGGGCTCCTTCTTTTGTGGTTGTGTTGCTTTTTTTTTTGTATTTTGGTTTTGGCATTTGTTTACATAAACAACATAAGGTGACGTCTGTTTACGTAAGTTTTAATTACTTTTTGTATTGAGTCTGATGCTTAACAATAAAACGCAAAAAAAGCATCAAATTGTGCAATAAATAGAACGGAACGTGCAGCTCACTACGCTGAACATGCATCCCAAGCTATCGCTGTTCCGATTAATCAACCACCCAAACAGATGTTTCTGAAACGAGTGGAAATTAGTTGTTTCTTTCATCTTAATAATTATGCAAGTTGCGACTGGACTTGACATGGAGAAGAAGCAAGAAAAATTGAAAACGTATTGCTTTTCGAAAGCATGTCCCTTCCTCCCTTTGAAGGCC
Source organism: Lithobius niger (assembly GCA_023313725.1). Taxonomy (NCBI): domain Eukaryota; kingdom Metazoa; phylum Arthropoda; class Chilopoda; order Lithobiomorpha; family Lithobiidae; genus Lithobius; species Lithobius niger. The sequence continues at coordinate 30,245 of JAHWFP010060021.1, read as the reverse complement.
ACGAACGTCACATGACGACTAGAGGTGGGCGCGGGTCGGGTAAACCGCGGTTCGATGCGGTTCGGGTTGGTTCCGGGCCGGGTCGGTTCCAAAAAAAATAATTACTGCGGTTTGCGGGCAACTGCGGGTCTGAAAAATAAAATTACGTGCGGTTTCGGGTAAACCGCGGGTGAACCGCAGCTAAACCGCGTGTCATAGAAAATGCGGAACAATCGTGGCTATTGGTTTTTTTTTTCCCATGCTTCCCTTCACCATGACGGCAAGGCCAATTGAGGTATAAAATGCAAGACCCGAAACCGAAACTTCAGTGCGCCGTTAATAGCAAATTAAACCGTACAAACAGCAAACGCACGATTGAAGAGGAGAAAGGGACGCACGCTGGCATGATGTTTTAAAACTTATTTTTAACTATCTAAAAAAAAAATCTGTGCAGAACAAAAAATAATAATCAAATCAAGAACAAGAACGGCGTTTGTTGATTTAGAACAATGGCTTCGTGTGGCTTTGTTTTGTTTCCAACATTTTTTTTTTCGTAATCAATGTCTTTGTTAGATTTGTATTTAGCGGTTAACCGCGGGTAAACCGCGTTCGGGTCGGGTCGGGTCTTATTACAGCACACATTTGCGGTTTCGGGTCGGTTCGGTTGTCAATTCAGACATTGCGGTTCCCTGCGGGTCGGTTCCAGTTTCTGTAAATGCGGGTAATTTCGGTTCCCAAAAATTGGACCCGCGCCCACCTCTAATGACGACCTCACGAAATGCTGCGGCTCAGTCCCCCCCCCCCCCCCCCCCCCCCCCATACTTTAAGGGCAGAAAGCGTGAAATAACCTGGTTACGGCCCCCCCCCCCCGGGGGATGTAACTAGGTTATTTCACGATTTCTGACCCCACAGTTGCACGAGGTAGTTTCACGATTTCTGACTTTAAGGCATTCTTACCGCAGCATTTGGTAAGGACGTCATATCACGTTCATCATCATCGAAGGGTTAATAATAAGTATTTGAGACAATCACGTCGAGATTTTTAGAGATTCCTCCATCCATTAGGGATGGGTCGGTTTCATTTTTTTGACTTCGGTTCCGGTTTCGGTTTTCATGCCCACAAAATTTCGGTTTCGGTATCGGTTTTTGCTATCCTCTACCTCAACCAGATATTTCTATGGTTTTTTTCCTGGAACAGTAGTTTTACTATCTTCTAACTCGTTCTTGCTTTCACTTTCAGCAGCGTCATAGACCTTGGATCTAGCAGTGACACCATTTTCCTCTACTATTTATTTTTTTAGTGACTAGGAGCTGGCGTAGAAAATTATAATTATTAAAAAAATTAAAACAACAAATCAATCTTTAATTTTTCGAACATCGTTCGTTAGAAAAAACCAACAGAAAATCCAAATCGGTTTCGGTTTTCGATAAAAACCGAAAATTCGGTTTCGGTTTCGGTTACCGACCCATCCCTACCATCCATACCCTCCCGTACCCGAACGGGAAGTTTCGGAGAGGAAAAAATTCAGGTTTCAGGTGGTTCTAAGTAACGACATCCACAAGGCAAGAAGAGCGAGAGAGAGAGAAGGGAGGGAACTAAAAGAAGAAACGAAAGAAGGGAGAATTAAGAGAAGAGAGGGCAAGGCGACAGGGACAGGAAAGTCGTAAACCCAAATTCGGATTAGTTCCCCCGAAATTGCTTCGAGACTCGAAACAGGCGGACGCCGTGTCAATTAGGTCGCGCGTAATTAAGGGCTCGTTAAGGTCGGAAGTAAAAGAAAAGGGGGAGGAAAATAATAAATATCCGATTTAAAAAAAAAAAAATTAAAACCGGGGGGAAAACAACGACAGGTATAGGTAGGACAGCAAATTTAAAAAAAAAAAAAAATGTTGAACGAATCAAAATCCAGGCGCTAGCTCTTAAACTTTATATTCCGCCCCATTCACACGTCAGAAAATACGGTCTCGGCCAGCCCCCTTTAAACTCGCTGCCAACTATTTTCAACAAAATCTGTTCCTCATTATTTTCTCGTGATTTTCACGTGTTTGTCTCATTATTGCAACGACACCGGACTGCCCTTAAGTTACAGGAAGTGTGCATAAATTGAGTCGCATTTTTGGAACTTGGGGAAAACTGTCAATTAGAGTGCGTTGGGCTGAACTCTAGAGCCCCGAAACCAGGATTAAATATATTACCATCCCTCCTCCCACATTCCTCCGAAATAAGAGTAAACAAGAACGACGAGCGATGGACGGGTTTAAGACACTGTTGCAGCGTACGATGAATTACAGCGTTCAACTTTGCCCGACCTTTGAATTACAAGATGACACGAACTTGGAATACTTGCCCTCAATGTAATGACGGCGCAGTTGTGGTGGTATATTATCAAATTATTATCGATAATGAACTGAAATATTATTTACAAACTGAGCAAGTGTGTAAGGACGCCCGAAAAATGTTTTTTTGCTTTACGTTCTGCTTTCACCAACTGGAATGCTGACATCACACGAAAATTACATTTAACCTTCATCCGTCCGAAAATTGAATATTGTATACAGTCATGGTCTCCATACTACGAAACTGACAAACATAAAATCGACAGAGTTCAGAGAATGGTTACTCGTCAGTGCAAACAGTTAAAGCAACTTCCTTATGAAGATCGACTTAAACAGTTGGAGCTCCCTACTATGCAGGAACGGAGAATAAGAGGTGATCTTATTTTAACATACCAAATCTTAAATAAATTGATTAACTTGCCCAGTGAAACCTTTTTTGAACTCTCCAATGTCGGTTTTACTCGTGGACATCTACAAAGAAGCTCAAGAAACCAGCTTTCAGAACTGACATTGGCAAATCAAGTTTTACTGTGCGTTCCATCAGTAGGTGGAATGCTTTGCCTGAGTCTGTGGTGAATTCTATAACGCTCAGCAACTGGAAGAGTCGCTACGACAAACTTTAATCCTTACACTGATGTTATAAGCATGTCTTTTTTTCAGTTTCCCTCCCTTATTGTTATATAAATACTAAGGCTGTACCGAGCACATTTTTTTCTTGCCGAGCCGGTCCTGACCCGAGTGCTCAAAAATTGCCTGGTACATCGAGCAGAACCAAGGTGATCAGGGCTGCCGAGTAGAAATGAGCATCTTCATTAATCAGCACTTGGCTAAATACCAAGCAGGCTTCGAGAAACAACAAATTTTTTTCACTAAAACAGCCTAGTGTTACTAAAACAATGCTGTGGTTATCAAGTGCAATATGAAAGCGAATGTCCGAAAAAGAATTTAAAAAAAAAGGTAGTTATATCTGAACGAATTACCAGAAAATGTACTTCCCGTGTTGAATTTTGTGGTAACTATTCAACCCTCCTGCCCATCTACCGTAATCATCGGCTGGAATTGAGTAATCGCCAGAATGAAGCTCGCGTTCAAGATCCATCGGCCCTAACGATCGCGTGCCAAGGCTGACGCAAGCCGCGCCGCTTGGCTCGGTTAAATGGGCGTAATTGCTCGGTATACCAAGTATTGCCGATCATGCTCTGCTCATAAGAATCGGCTCGGCGGCTAGGAACCGGTACACCCTTAATATTAAATACATAGGACGCACCTGAAGCTAGAATGAGTTGTAGATAGGGCTAAATTTTTATTTTATTTTTATTTTAGGCCGTTTTGACTACCCCTAAAATTAAAAATCCGTTGCACAGAGTGTTGAAGCAATTTGACAAAGACTTTTGGGTTAAATGTTCTACTGCCAGAGCTCACCAATTAATTCGGTCCTTAAGCCTTAACCAGACAGAAGAAAATTTCGTGCGAAACCATGCGTTACTACGTGCCTACAAGGTCAAAATTGCTGCCTTCAAATTGTGAGTGTGACGTTTATTGACCGATTTTGACGTCTTTGGTGAACCATCCTGCGACGCCACGCAGCCGCGAGCAGCCAGTTCGGCCACGGCTTTACGGTTGCCGGCTAATTTGCACGTGTTCGTTTTTAAATTTTTGTAAAAGCACAAGAACGCGCAACGTGTAAAACGAGTGTTTTGTGTTACTGGCTCCGTTTTCACATTGTTGGTTTCTTTCTCCCCAGCACTTCCGTCCTCACTTCCAATATGGCGACTCCCTTTCATCCTCACTTCCAATATGGCGACTCGCATGTGATGTACCTCGTTTGTACCTTTTAATTTTTTAATCTTTTATAATAATGAACCCAACCTTTTTTCCACATTGCTTCGAAATATGAGGTACTGTGTTTTATAACCTCATTTTACAAGTTGTGCTTTCCAGGCTTAATATGTGAAAACGGAGCCAGTACCACAAGCAGCAACAGTGAAACTAATGTTTCGGCACCAAATTTACAAATGCTCCATCCACACATCCATACATATACTCCATCCACAGCATTACTGTATAACTCATACCCTTTTACCTCATTTTTATGGTTGAGAACTGGCCATTTTTTAAATTAACGACACCAGCATGGTGGAATACAACTGTACCGTAATGTAAGGTGTTATTTTGATATTTTTATTGCTTTTACTCTCTGATGATGGTGGTATCGCCATTTGTAAATTTGGTGCCGAAATATTAGTTTTACTGAAGCAAGCAGTCTGCATTAAATACTGGCCTTGTGAGGAAACACAGTACACTAGTCTGAGAAAGAAAGAAAAGACAACTGCCCCGACTGGGACTCGAACCCAGGACTTCCCGTTTACTAGCCGGGCGCTCTAACCACTGCGCTACCGGGGCGGGTACTGGCTGCAGGCTCCAGCCGAGCTAAGTAGCTGTTCAATCTTGGAGGCCAAGAAGCAATGTTGCTTTCCCTCCTTGTATGTATGTTTGTGATCTCTAGGTCACTACTGAGAAAGATTGAACAGCTACTTAGCTCGGCTGGAGCCTGCAGCCAGTACCCGTCCCGGTAGCGCAGTGGTTAGAGCGCCCGGCTGGTAAACGGGAAGTCCTGGGTTCGAGTCCCAGTCAGGTCAGTTGTCTTTTCTTTCTTTCTCAGATTAGTGTATTGCATATCCTCACAAGGTCAGTCTTTAATGCAGACTGCTTGCTTCGTTAACCCTTTACCTTGTGATTTCTTTCTTTATTTATTAGTTTTACTGTTGCTGCTTTGTGTTACGGCTCCGTTTTCACAATATATGAGCGCAATATTCCAAGTTTTTTATTCAAGTGCCCCCTTTTTTTTAAAAAAATGTCCATGCATTTGCTATATTTTTGATTCCTTTTTAATGCCCCCACCTCCCCCTAAAAAGGAAGATGGTAATCTAAACTTACAACAATGGTCGACTCTGCCACCAATAAATTAAACCCAAAATAAATACATCTGTAAATGGCGAAAAATGCTGCAGTTTGCGCTCGTTGATTTTTGATTTCGAAATGTTCAAAATCTGTCGAGGATGATGATGATACGCGTTCAACACCGCAGCTGGTTTTCAAGGTAAATTGTTGGTTTGCGCACAAGGTAACCAACCGGTCTTCGCATCTGGCTTTGCAATTATTTTTGAAATTTCGAATGATTTTTATTTTCAAACTCTGTTAGCATTTACTAGTAACTGCGTGAAGTCTAAAAATAGCTCCCATTTTGACGGTGTTTTTTTTTTTTCTTTTATATTTTTTATATGTAATTACTTAAAGAGAGAAAGAAACAAAGAAGGCAAGTAGTGGGTACCGTAGTAATGATTTGAGCAAATGGACCTATCAACGTCTACTTCCTCCTTCCCCTCTTTCCCGACATTCAGCTAATCTATATAATACAAATTTCAAGTGTCCGTCCGTCTGTGGGCATGTTTCAAAGTGACCACTGAGATACGTAACTGGCTGGCTGCGCGCATGTTTCAAATGTCGTTGGTTCTTGTAAATTGTATACTATGCACTTAATTCATTTCTTCACGAGGGGAGCCTTAGGTGGCCCCTGCTTATTAAAAGTGGTCTTCACAGAGGAGGTGTTGTAATTACACGGACTTCGTAAGAAAATGGACCCTAAACAGAATTACAGCTTATACAATTTTGTTAGTATTCTGAAGCCTTTACACTGAAGGCTTAAAAATGCATTTTGAAGAATATGTGGGAGTCGACAAGGTATTTTTTTAAACACAAATTTACGAAGTTCGTTAAACTGTTCGTTAGTCCATTCTCGTTGTGCGTCATGGGGCACTGAGCAACAATACACAATCAAATCTGAATGACGTTATGACGAAGGTATAAATCGAATTGTATTATTATCATCAACAGTGCTTCACTGTTGCTCGATTTCGAAGTGCCCGTCGCTGCAAAATAAGTGTAGGAATTAGGACTGGGTATAAGTGGAGGTTGCGCTCCCTTCTCTGTCCGATACAGTTTCTTTGCTCTGTAAATGAATAATATTTATTATTATTATTATTATTGTACTAAAAAATTACTTTTATGTGTTTAATTCTTTGATACAAATTTGATATTTAAACGACGAACAACATTACAATTACAACTACCACTTGTTAGGAACACTTATGGAAAATGAAATAGTATATTATTATTCTTTGCCATTTGTATTTAATTCTCTACCTAAAAAAGTTATTTTTCATTGATAAATAAATATATTCTACTTTAAAAAAAAAACAATTAAAAGATTGAATGATCTTGCAATAACCTTGAATTTCCATTTTTTTATTTTTTATTTTTACAGTCTGATATTTAATCATGTAATTTGTTTTAATTTAGTTATTTTTTTCCTATATTGCTAATTGCTCTATACTTATAACTGTAATAAGCATTTTTCGTTTTCTTTAACCGCACCATGTAATCCTAATTTGTTTGTATCACATACACAACTACTACAATGTAGTTCATGTGGTGCTAATTTGACACAATAAACAAAAAAATAAATAAATAAAAAAATAAAAATTATTATTATTAGAACAGACCAACGTTAGATTGATCCAACTATTACCCTTAGAAACCTATGCTGCAGTAAGAAGGTAAATAAACAAACGCACGTCGTAGCAGTCGAGTAGTGTGCGGCTATTTAGACGAAAGCCTAAAGCACCCGAATGCTACGACGGCCTTTCGTTTAATTACCCATTAGAGAGACCAATACCAATTATTTTAACACGGCTTTTGATGATATTGCAGCCATGGATCCGGAGTTCATTCAAATAAAATCCTTTTTCGACAAAGTGGAGCACCAGTCCAGTACAAATTAAAACGAAACGGCTTTATTACGACAGGCTCCCAAGCTTCTGAAACCTTAGGCAAAATGCTGCAATAAAAAAAAAGAAGAACACAGACCGAACCACCACATTCTGAGTTTAAAACCAACCAATGAACTCTTTCGTATGAAACATAGCGCCACATGGGCGCAGCGCAGTGACAGACTTTGCGCCTACTCAAAAGTCTTTAGCTACTACGCGAGCAGCGCGGCCGATCTCATTAAGAGGCCATGCAGGAAAGCTAAACTTCCATGTTAAGGGGGTGCTTTTGATTGCTGCTGAGATTCAAGAAGCACAACGGCGTTGTCACGGTAAAAAGCAAGTGGTATTGTGTAAACATCTAGAACTTAAATTCAAGAAATATTGAACAACCAATATTCAACAATCGCTCGACTAAAACAGAATTAAAAAAAAAAACTGAAAGCTAAAAAGCATTAGTAATACCATACCATTTTTGCCAAAACCTCCCAAAAGGGGAGGGGCAGTATTAATTCAAATAACCATCCAAATTCAACTACATGTAGCAAAGAGGAGGAAGGGGGGGAAATGGAAAGGAGAGAGAGAGGTTGGGATAAAAGGGGGAGGAGAGACGGGAGGGAGAGGATGGGATAAAAGGGGGAGGAGAGAGGGGAGGGAGAGGATGGGATAAAAGGGGAAGGAGGGAGAGGATGGGATAAAAGGGAGCGGGAAGGGAGAGGATTGGCGGAAAGGGGGAGTATTACACGCAGAGTATTACAGTATTACATTGACTGTTGCAGTGAACGTTCAGGCACCACCGAGCAAAAACTGGGAAACAACCACGGGCGAAACAAATCCCCGGGCGAAACCGGGTACGACTGATAGTTAAAAATATAAACAGAGCAGCTATCAAGTGCAGATGAAAGACGAAATCGCGTTTCGGTTCCTAGCTCGGAACCGTTTTCAACATGCTCTGCTTTGCTCTGCTGTTATTTTGTTAATTCTTAATTTTTAAGTTGTTTGACATGTTTTAAACCCTTCACTTGAAAACAGTTCCGATGTAGGAACCGAAACGTCGTGATTTTGTCTTTCACCTGCACTTGATGGCTACTCTGTTCATATTTTTAAAACAGAATGAACAAAAGAAGTCTCTGGAAGCCACCCCTTCCCTACTTTGTGGCAGTCACCTCCCATAACCCCAAACACTGATGAATCGAGTGTCAGTATTACTGGCAGTCAAATCAATACACAAACATCGTTACAAATCCTATAGGGGTAAAAGAAACACACTAGCACAGTAGCAGTAGTCATACACTAAAAATAGTTTAAAGTTCGGTAAGCTTAATAAAATATAAGTCCAAACATAATAAATGTTACATTTTTTTAGTGTGTGGCTTTTTCTGTCATATAGCTGCAAATTGCTCCTGGAACGCAAAATGACGCCATGTCCTTAAACTGCCAGTGGTGTAGTACTTATTCCTTCAGTGGTAGGAATAAAATCAGAACATTGTGTTTCAAGAGACTGTTAAATAAAATAAAACTGCACCTATTTTATGTCCCGTTTTTGTAGCTGTGTCATCTTTTATGTGGTTAAAATTTCCCGTTATTTGAAATATTTTGCAATTAAAACGCAAATAAATTATTATAATTAAACAAACATTCGGTGGTGGCTTTTTTTCTCCGAGGTTTCAGGGAGCTTGATTCTGGAATTTAATTTAACTTCTGAATTTAAATAGCGCTGGTTTTATTTACAACATACCTCAGTTTCGCTCCGCCTCCCCCCCCCCCCCTCCTCCCAATCAAGTCCATGAAACTTCCAATCGTTTGCAACCCTACTCCGTTCATTGCGTTTTTGAATGCGGTTATCAAACATATCAACTCCTGCAGTCGCATAGTGTGTTACATGCGGAATACGCCTTGTTATGCGATCAATCAAAAACCGCTCTCCCCAGACCCACCGACTTTTTTTAAAAAAAGTTAGTAAATCAAATTGTAAGCGTCACATTTCTGCGTGTTTGTGCAGGCCAATTCGTACGTTGCGGTAACGTTCAGTCATTACGACCGTGACGAAAGGCAATTATTTCTTAGGTCAGTGGCGTATCCGGGCGGGGGTTACAAAGGGGAGATGCTCCAACCTTACACTCGAAGTAAAATATCGAAAAATTAGAGAAATAACGCATTTATTGCAATTGTATTTTTTTTTAATAACTGGCTGTTTAAACGTTTCAAAGGCACATAACATGCTGAAACTCAGTTACGAAATAAAATCACCTCCTGACAGGCAAATGGGCCACAAATGCATAAAAACAGCAAACGCAATTGAATTTTCGGTCATGTTTGCTGATCTTGATCACAATAAAAATACAACAATTTCACAAAACAAACGGAGCTAGACACAGAGTCAGATCCAATATGGTGGATCACCAGTGAGCTGACTTTGTGTCTAGCTCCGTTTTTTTGTGTGTGAAATTGTTATATTTTTATTGTGACCAAGGTCAGCAAACATGACCTAAACTTAAATTGCGTTTACTGTTTTTGCGTTGTGGGCCATTTATCTGTCAGGAGGTGATTTTATTCGTATCCCACTGTCACACGAATTAATTGTATTGCATGAAACTCAGTTGTTTTTGTTTTACACGGGGTGGGGGGGGGGGGGGTGCGTCTCCGAGGGAACTTAAAGCATCACCCCCTCCCCTCCTTGTACTCTTAGCTGAATTTTCGGACCCCATTCTGAATTACATTCTTCTTGGTAATTTAGGGAAATTTCGGTACGGTTATCGCTTCACCGTACTTCCCTGCATACGGGAAAATCGGGATGCAGCTGGCTGAATATGCAATAATATGTGAACTTTTCATTTGTGATTGAAAGTGAGGATTCAACGAGCCGCAAATCAAACAAGTGACCACCTGATTGGAAAATCAACGCTCGAATCGTTCTAGCCACTGACAAAATATTAGAGATAAGAACTAAATTTAAACTTGGGCCACCAGTTGGGTCGCCAATCATTTCGTCACACATCCTTATTCGTCATATTCAATTCGCCACACGTCAGTTGATGTGATGAACTACGGGAGTCTACCGAAATGAGTGCGTCGAGTAGCGTATGGTAAATAGCATGTGACGTATAGCACGAGTGACGAACTGTAGAAGTGATTAAATGAGTGTGACGAGTAGTTTGTGACAAACACCGTGTGATTATAGTTAGCGTGACGAAATGAAGGAGTGTCGAAATTAGGGCCACTAGTGTGTGACAAATAGTGTGTGACTGTAGTTAGTGACGAAATTAGTGTGACGTATGTTGGAGTGACGAACTGATGAATTGAGTGCGACGAGTAGTTTGTGACGAAAAGCGTGTGGTGTTTAATTGGAGTAACGAACTAAAGCGATGACGAAATAAGTAAGTCAATTAGCGAGTGACGAATTGCGTGTGACGAAATGAATGGGGACCTTTAAATGTCGTGCACGTCACCTAGTTTTTTAGAGATACGCACGAGGTTCGGGCAACAAATAAAAACAAAATGAAAACTGATTCAAAGGATCGCGTGTACTTTATTTTGTGCTCCAAGAGTTGTGGTGAAGTGTTCTGGGTTACGTCGAAGTTACACATAGCAAAAAAAAAATGTTCTCCTTAAATGTGCTTTCAAGGACACCTTAAACGTTACTTGTTTTTTTTTTTCGTGTCCGACAGGCATGTTTATCTTGGTGATATAAACAAGACAAATGGCGACGTTTTCGGAGGAGTTCTACATTACGAAGCATAAATCCAATTTTTCAGCTCATAAAGCCACATTAACTTAATGAGCTGAAAAAGTGGGCTTATGCTTGATAACGGAGGAGAGCTCCTCCGAAACGCCGATGTTTTTTCTAGTTCTCAGATTTTTTTTCAGGAGTTTTTTTAACTCTCAGGTAAATAATAATTCTCCGAAGCCACTCGAATTGTATCGTGTTTCTTATGTTTTCATTGGCTCCCACTTAACTTTACTGAAGGTAATTCACATCAGTGTACTGATTGCAATAAGTAAAAAAAAGGGAAATTGTCGAATTAACATCCTTTACAACAGCTAAGTGCTCGTCCATTTCGGGATTGAGAGGGACAATTTTGCTAGAAAATACCAAGAATCTTTTACATGTCACAGTCGACACAAGCAGACTTTATACACCCTCAAAATACAAAATGAACAAATGAAAACCGTTGCGTACACGAAGAAACAGAAATTTATCAATGGAATTTTTTCAGATGTATTTTTTGTTTGTTTTTTGAGAGCTAAAGTTCGTCGTTTTGGACACAAAATGTTAGAAACGTTAAGCATGTCAGTTAATATGGGTTGTAAGTTTGTGAAACCAGTGACCTATCTTAGTTTTTATTAGTTTTTATTTCAAACATGGGTTTACCAAATCCGCACCGAAGTAAATGCTTGTATTGGTTGCTTTCTTACATTATTATTTTCAAAATTGGATACAATAATACGGTACATACTAATCCAGCTAACAAGGAAAAATACGTTAAATTATGGACTACAAATGCAACGTAATTCGAGAACGACACCTGACATGCTTTCGTTTTTATTATGATTTCTTGAAATTTTTTTAGTTCCCATATTTCTTTTGGAATTATTTTTAACTATCAATTAAATAAACAGGAGGAAAAACCAAATCGGTTCGCGATTAATGATAAGTAAACCATGCGCAATGGCTGTTTGCCGTGACGACACCATGAGTTAGCCAATGACGAACGAGAACAAAGGCTGTTTGGCCGTCTGATTGGACTAGCCCAGTCACGTGATATGCACGTCACAGCAAACAGCCATGGCGTGTGGTATAAATACAGATGGAAACCTGTTTCTGTTGCCGTAGGTTTGCATCTGTACTGAAATTGGGAGTACGTCTGTCGTCGTTTTCATGTGGCAGAACTTTTTCTGAGTTTTCATCTCTTTACGCAAAGAAACACCCGTCGTAGCATCCAGGAAGTGCAGATTCATTTCTTTAAGTTTTCTTGTGGCAAATTAAAGAAATGAAATATCATCTTAAAGGTACATTCGTCCCGGTTGGTTTTCCTGTACGGCTCAGTTTAGCAACATTATTTTGGACGTGTGTAAATGATGCTGAGGCATTAGTTTTTCCATTTTTCCCGTCGCAAGAAACGGGATTGCTACATTCGCTCTAACCTATGTAAATGGCGAAAAAGTTATTCCTATACTTTGTTCCACATTATGTTTGCAAGAAACTGACTGTGTGACGTCACGTTTCCTTGCAGTAGGAGTGCAAAACCTGTAGATATCACACTTGCAGACTCTACACCGTTTCTGTTAGAGTGTATGAGTGGGATATTTCCGTGTTTTTTGCACTCGTAGTGCAAGGGAACGGGACGTCATGCAGTCAGTTTCCCGCACACATAATGTGGAACAAAGTATAGCAGGATGCTGGAATAATGCCATTATTATGTCTCATGCCATTATAATGCCACTAGACATACATTTGCCTATAGGGGTATTGCATTCTGGAATAAGCTACCTAAAGAGGTTGTTGGTGCTGATTCGATATTATTGTTTAAATGTAAACTGGATGAGTGCACTCCTGAGGATATTAAGTACGGGTTTTCGGTGTAATTGAATTGAATTGTTTTCGGTCTGGACCTAATTGTAGTTGTACGTTGTTCTTGGGTCTTCTGGAATGACTGAGGGCTTGGTGAGTGGTTGGTTATTGTTATTTCTTTATAGTTATATATTTGTTATATATTTGTTTTTTTCTATACGAACTTTAGTAATAGTTATAGTACCCCTGACGAACTGTATGGGATTTATCACCCGATGGGCGATATCCCGAACATGGCCAATCCGCGAGAACTACGTCAAGATGACGTCCGAGGCGTAGCCGAGGATGTCATCGAGACGTAGTTCGAGCGGATTGGCCATGTGAGGGACATCGCCCATCGGGTCATAAATCCCATACATTTCGCCACGGGTACTATAACTAATTTATCGTACGGTCCCTAACTTTCGAAATAAAAATAAAAATTTGGGGTAAATGGAAATTTTGCCTTCACAAATGAATTGCAAGGTCTGTTGTATATACAAATTTTGTGTCGTCACGTTTGCATAATTTTGTTTTGATGCAGTCTGGTTTGCGGCCGATACCATTTGAGCGAGACGGGGGTTAGCAGGGGTGTGTGTCTAGAGGCAGATATTTTCTTTTAAAAAAAAGGTTTAGGAGAAACGCGTTTTGTTTTTTAAAGTCATTGGACTGATGTTGCACATTACGTAAACTTCATCATGAAAAATTACGTCGTTCACTCTAGGTTAACCTAAAAAGTGTTTTTGATTTTTTTTAATGATCTCATTTTACGTAATGTGTCGTTTTTCTTTAATTTGCATAATGTGCTTTCTGAGCGGGGGTCTACGCGTTAAGTCATTCTCTGATAGAAAACTGAAGGCTGTGGATTTGTACGACCGAAAAGGAAAGGTTCGGTCACTAGGGACGTAATACGGACAATTCAGCGGTAACGTATTCTTGTGAACTATGTGGGTAGTTAGGGACGTTGTAGGTGTAATTTTCGGGGGAAAGGAGGGAAATAGCGTAACGCTTAATTTTTACGGATGAAATTCATGTATATTTCGTTTACGTTATGTCAGTTGGTGTTTTCGAAAGGCCGACGCAAGTTCACGTTAGATTTGTGATTTACAGCAGTTGCCAGCTGTTTTTTTTTAGGGGGGGGGATAATAGTAAGCATTTAAAGTATAATTTTCTTGTCTAGATTTCGAAATGTAGAACTGCTTAATAAAACCATGCGAGAATTAATTTTATTTTTTCAAATGTTAACCTACGTTCCTTGTTCGAAAAATAATTGAAACCCATGTTCTTTTATTAAGCAAAGTTAAAAGCAAATTAATTCTCGCATGGTTTTATTAAGGAATTCTACCTTATGAAAGTGTTGGCAATGCCATATCGCCACTTCCCTGAGCATGGCTTCCATATCGCCACAGTTTAGTGTGGTGATATCCAATATCGCCACAGTTTAGTGTGGTGATATGGGATATATCGCTGCGCGTTTTTAGTATTGAGAAAGTTAGGGACCGTACGATAATAATTGTTATACTTACAGTCTTAACTGTTGTCTGTTTTTGAATATATTTACTGTATATGTATTTATTGTACGTATCGTCAAAGCTTACGGACAATGACGACAAATGTGTTGATTAAATTAAATTAAATTAAATTAATACAGTTAGAAGAAATGTCCTTCTAAATTTTTTCTTAAGATGATATTTTCAAGCAGTTGTTTTATAGTATCAAAAGTTCGAAATTTCTAATTCATTCATAAAATTGTGAAACTGTAGCAAGTAACGATTTTTAAAATTTGTTGGGTGATTAAAAAGTTATATTCCTGTAATACATAATTTTAATCCCCTTAATTCCACCTTCAGCAGTCCAACAGCTTTAAGGCAGTATTAAAAATAAACAAAGTTCCACACAGGAACCAACACGTTCGTAACACATTCCACTGGAATCATTCCTTCCGAATTAAGTAAGCCGCAGTAGACAAAAATAAATCTACACTATTTAGAATTGGAAACAGCACTACTGTTTAGCCAAACGACAGTCCATTGTTCTGTCTTAATAGAAAAATGGCTTTGAGGCGCATCGGATGTGATAGGAATGCCGTGGGATGAACAATAACCATCAAACGAGCCCAAACTTGCACAGTGATGCCACGCACTCAAATCAACTTCGCAAAACAAAACCAGTTGTAGATCCGCTAACACACATTACCAAGATAATAAACGACCAAATCACTCAACACAAGAAAGAATGTCGTTTTGTAGCGCATGCTCACAACTCACGCAGCGCCGTCTATCTGTACTGTCGTCCATCTATCTACTCTCGTAACAAACTGCAAGCATCCTCATTAGCCGAGCCGTCTCACGTGACCCGTAGAGTTCCGAAGTGACGCAATTCGGCGTCGCAGCAGTTGGACCCATCAGCCCAAATCGTTGAACTGGAACGAATTCACTTCGTCAACCTGCCCCGAGTTCGAGGAAAAAATTCTCGTTAGTCTTAAAAAGTAACGACAAAGAAAAATGGCGGCGACCATGACCCTGTCAAAGTGCAAGACAAATTAAGTCTTATTCGCGTGCAGGCACAGTGGAGAGTAGGTTAGAGACCCACACACCCATCACAACAATTAGTCATCGCAATTAGACACAGTTTAAGGCCAGGACCGACAAGAATGGGGACGATACGAATAATTCTTTAAAGACACTTACGTCTTTATATCGCGTTCGTAGACATTAAGTGTGCCAAACGCTAAATTAAAGGTGCTTATTCACCGAATGGCAGGCAGCAGCATCTACACCGTCTACCATTATTTAGTTCTACGTAGCGCTTGATTTCAACAAGCGAAGGAATGCGCAAAGGAATTTCTCTTTACGCAACAAATAAGCCACGTGCCTCCTTAATTATTGAATGTAAAGTGGTGCGTCCACGTGCACCAGGGAGCAATCGGTCAAGGTTAACGATATCACTGTCATTAGATGGCGGTCATCTTCGTTTCAAAACGGTCGATATATAGAAAAATGCGCCCGTGATGTCGTTAGGCTTAACTTTATCGCTTGCTGCCTTGTGCACGTGGGCGCACCAACTTTACACTCATTAATTAAGACACGCGGCTTGTTTATTTCATAAAAACACATTTATTTGTGTGTTCCTTCGCCTGTTGAAAGTAAGGTCTAGGCAGAACTAGATGCTGCAGCTTGTCATTTGGTGCCAATCTCCCTTTAAGATCAGACACCGGAGCCTTGAGTAAAGTTGACAGTTATAATTTTCGGGGTGTTTGGATGCAGATTGATGCCAGTAAACAGATGAAGGCCTGAAAATAGTCTTAGGGATATCTGGATATCAAATTTCACCACCAAAGAATCACCAAATTAACCACATTTACGGGGCGAGGGATAATCGTCTAACTGGAAAATCGCATAATTGGAAGAACGTATAACGGAAAACAGTATAACGGAATATCATCTAACAGGAAATTCGTATAATGGAAAAGCGTCTAACTGGAAATTCGTATAATGGAAAATCGTCTAATATCCTTGCCTCGCTCGCGATGCCGCGCTCGCTGCGGCTATACATATAACATCAGAAACCGCAGTTAGACGTTAATCCAGTTTGACGTTTATCCGTTATACAATTATCCATTATACGATATTCCGTTTAGACGATTTTCCAGATTTTTTATTTAGGCAGATTTTAAACAATTATCTCATTAGACGATTTTCCAGGTAGACGTTCGTCCGACGCCCCCACATTTACTATAGGGCATCATCAATTGCACTGTCGACAAAATGGAACGAAGCGGTTTCAAACGACCCGTGTTGCATTGGAGACAGCGTTATGGCTCTTCTTTTCGGTTGCGGTATCGCGTCTTGTTTCTTTGTCCATTTCCTTTCGTAGCGCGTCACTGTAGGGCGGTGACGGCGGTTGCGACGAGCGGTTTTCCGGCTTTGGTTATCCCGCAAACAAAGCACCCGCAAATTTGAAGATTTTTTGTTGGAAAGCATCAAATTTGAATGGAGCTCAGTTATGAACTAATGGTCACAGATGTAACACTCTAGCCTTCATCCATCTTGACATTTACTAACGATGCCGCAGATTTTCGCGCTTCGGAAACAAACAGGTGAGCAGCCCACACCACCTGTGCATTTTGTCACTTTGACTTTTCCTCAACAACATGTCCGAGTTTAAATTTTCTTTTTTAAAACCACCTTTGGGTGTAACGCTATCAATGTACAGAATCTGGTTTTAATTGATGCAGTGGTTATTTCGTGATGCGTATGGACGAAATAACCACTGCATCAATTAAAACCAGAGTCTGTACATGGATAGCGTTACAGCCAGAGGTGGTTTTAAAAAAGAAAATTTAAACTCGGACATGTTGTTGAGGAAAAGTCAAAGTGACAAAATGCACAGGTGGTGTGGGCTGCTCACCTGTTTGTTTCCGAAGCGCGAAAATCTGCGGCATCGTTAGTAAATGTCAAGATGGATGAAGGCTAGAGTGTTACATCTGTGACCATTAGTTCATAACTGAGCTCCATTCAAATTTGATGCTTTCCAACAAAAAATCTTCAAATTTGCGGGTGCTTTGTTTGCGGGATAACCAAAGTCGGAAAACCGCTCGTCGCAACCACCGTCACCGCCCTACAGCGACGCGCTACGAAAGGAAATGGACAAAGAAACAAGACGCGATACTGCAACCGAAAAGATGAGCCACAACGCTGTCTTCAATGGTTGTGTCGGAGTGGATTAAAAAACGGAGCTCCGCTCGGCGTTCGGCCTCGCTTCACTGCAAAAAAGGTGCAAGGAGTCATTAAGATTCGCCAGTGTATCAAAATGAAGACGATCGTCGACAGGTAAGGGCTAAGTTTTCGTTCCTGTCCCGTCTATACTGGGCTACATGCCTACGTAGACAATGTTGAGGAGAGCGGGATGATGGAGGGGGACTAAAATGCTGTGCAAGGGTATGCAAGTAAATACCCTGCCCACAGCAAAACTTATTAAGGATTCCCGAGGGAGGGTGACATGGCGTCAACATCATTACTATCTCTTTAGTACCACTAGACGAACTTCACATTGTAGCTGTTTGCTCCTTTACCGCAATTGACGTTGTCCACCATATCTCCCTCTCTCAATTCATCTTTTCGTCCAAGCAACTCAACTGTTGCACACTTTATATATAATCTTATCGTAAAGTGTTACCGAACAACAACAATGTAAAAGTGAATGATTTGTTGTAAGCAAGCATTGTAAGCTCGAAGGTTGCCCGGCCAACTATGTAACAGCATAGCTTTTAAATAAATACAGATGCAAACCTATTTAGGTTGCCTTTTGGACTTATATGTCAGAAAAGGCAACGTAAATAGATGGGGAATCGGAACCACGACCTTCGAAACCAAAGGCCGAGGTCCTACCGCTGACCATACTGACACGCCCAAAAGGAAAAGTCCATAGGCAGCATTTAACACGTGCATATATACGAACAAATACTTTCCATTCGCCTCTAATTTCACGTTTGAGTGTTCCATTCGTTTCACTTGGAGTGTGGCGCGGCAAATAAGCGTCCCTCCAGTGGCAAATGGAAAGTGTTTGTTTATATGTATATATGCACGTGTTAAATGCTGCCCATGGACGTTTCCTTTTGGCTGTGTCATTATAGCTCAGCGGTAGGACCTCGGCCTTTGGTTTCAAATGTCTTGGGTTCGATTCCCCGCTCAGGCAGTCTGACACAAAAGTCCAAAAGGCAACGCAAATAGCTTTGCATCTGTATTTATTCAAACTCTTTTGTTTAACCTTTGGCTTTCCGTCTTTAAGCTTAGCTTTAAGTAATTACTTTCCCTCCCAAGCCTCATACCGTTCTGTGCCGCGACCAACGCAAGACATGGAAAGGACGAAGCCATGGACATGGAATGGTCCTCCTTTTTCCCGCCAAACTGTCCCCATTTAAGCCTTCATGTCCCCAAACTATTCACGCTAATAATCTCCATTACATTTGGTAATTAATAAGCAGGGTTATGTGGAAGGCAGGCGAGCTAGACAATCAATGTTAATACCGGACCAATTAACATGTAATGGCAAACTACTGTTTCACGGATTACTTAATCATCTTTCAATGAGACATCTCATCTAATTCCGCCCATACATCCACGTCCCTGCAATTTGGTACATCCCATGCCTAAAGCAAAACTTGTTAAGGATTCCAAAGAGACACCGTTACAAAAATGTTCTTTATTTCCATTTCTTTTAAATGTAATCTTCGCTAAACGATTAAAGATGGGATTATAAATTTCATAATGTAAGTATCAGTCGTACCGGGGTTTGGTTTCGCTCAGAGTTTTGTTTCGTAATATTCGTCCATTGATTGATTTGAAAGTAATTTTATCCATTCACTATGACGGGTAATTTTCCTCCCTGTAATACTCCCCCTTTCCTCCCATCCTCTCCCTCCCAGCCCGTCCTCTTAACCATCCCGCTAGTTCTCTCCCCCACCCCCCCCTTGCTACATGTACATGAACTTGGACGGGAGGTTGAATTAAATAATGCCCTTCTTCCTTTCCTCCCCTCTCTCCCCTCCCTACTTCTTCCCCTGGCCCCTACCTACCCGATGTCATCCATACGCCTGGTCGCTGATGCATCTACTGGCCGACTTTCCAAGCTAAACTCTTAACAGTACTTTTTCTTCGGCTCTTGGCTGACAATATACAACAATGACTTTGCTGAATCTCTTTTGTTTCGGCTTTTACTCAAAGGGTCAAAGGGTTTAACGAGCGTTAACCACTCCTGGTCATCTGCCCGAAGCCCTAAGACCCTAAGGCTCTTACTTTTTGGCTTACAACAATATAAACAACGACCCTCGACGCAATCAATTCTTGACTCTAGCTTTGCCCCAACTTTTTTGCTCCGAAACTTTGAATTCTATGTAAAATGAGAGAGGACATGGCCTTAGTGCACTCCCATTCAGATCAGTTTTCAACTTAACACTAAGCCTACACTTTTACAGGTAAAAGAACTGAAATAAATTACTAGACTGTAATTTTACGGAAAGGTTTTTAACAGAGAAGGAAAAGATTCTGAAAGATACAATCACGGGAAGGAATTTACTGAACCCAAAGTCTGACATGCAAGGAAGGGGTTACAAATCGGGTTACTAGAATTGTAACCCTTCTTTCCTCGGTTTGTATGCGACACAATGCCTAATTCAGACACATTGCATCGTGTTAATGTGTAGTAGAAAGCATGTTAAATGAAGAAACAATGTGTTACGGATATACTACCTGATTCAAAACTACATGCTGAAGAAAAGGAGATATGGATGTCCTGATTTCGGAACAAAATATATTTTCAGATTTCTTACATTATCGATACCATTTTCCATCGGGGTGGCTTGCTATTCCGCATAAATTTTCACGTCTTTCTGGAAAATTGCCTTACCTGAAAAGAAAACAAAAAATCCAATTTTTAAACGTTAATCTTTGCATAGCAATTACTGTTCTATATCAAGAAAGAATGATGCTACATGCTACGTATATCTTATTATCTCCTGGTTTCATGCGTTCTATATAAAATTCACTCGAAATTTAGTAAAATATCTTCTGCTTTAGGAATTAGAACATCTAACGAAGATGTATTTGTTTTAATATGTAATATTTTAAAAATTTGTAGTCTGTATAGTATAATACGGTTAGTTGGTGTGAGATGCGCGCACCCAGGGGTTAATTTCGGCCGGAACGGTCCGGAACGGCATACTGGTTCTTTTTTTAAAGCCGGCATGTTGTTCCGGTTCCTTTAAGGTCAACATTTCAAAATAACATATTGTACGGACGTGAAAATCTCCAAAAAAAGGTATCTTCCAGAAGCCAGAATAAGTGTTGAAAAAAGTAAAAACGTCAAAGCTCCGCAGAGTGAGAGCTTACGGCGCTCCCCCAGGGGATGTAAATGACCCTCCCCTCCCTTCTCTGCAAACAAGGGACAGTTCCAGTACTTTTCAAATTAGAAATCAAGCACTGCCACGCACCAAAGTTAGCAAAGCTGGAATGCGGTGCATGGAGGAGGTTTATTCTAGGCACCGGGGCAGACGGGTACCGGGGAAGCTGCAGGAGAGGCTGCGGTAACCAGCTAGACCGGCGTATGTTACGCCTGGCATACAGCTAGTAATAATAATACTATACTATCAAACTTGTAGCATTAACGGGACAGGACATGGAAGGATCACTCAGGATCACTGATACCATGCCTAAAGCAAAGCCAGACAATCGTACTCTTACTTAGAAAGCAATAATTTGGATTTACATAGCCTAATTTTAAATACAGCCAGCTATGGCACCATCACCGCCTTCCTCGAACGCGAGTTCCAAATGTTTACCAACCGCAACGAAAAGAAATATTTTCCTACAGTCACGACTGAATCTTGGTGTAACCTATTCCATTTGGTGGCCCCTGGTCATACTGTCCAAGCAGACAGAAAAAAAGCTCCCTGAGTTCACATCGTACTGGTCTGCAATAAGGAGTAGGTCAGTGGCAGGTCACTCTTCAACCGACGCAACTTCATGGAATCCACTCTCATTCTATCCGTGAACTCATCTGAGATAGACCCGCCAGTATTTTTTGTGAACCCGCACCTCCATATCAATATCCCTAACCAAATTCAGAGACCAGACAGAAGATGCATACCCCAGAATAGGTCTTACGGAGGTGCAGAAGGCCCAAAACAAAGTCCTTTGATTATCGGACGTAAAACATCGCCTGACAATTGCTGCCCTCTGGCGTGCGGTTTTCACAGTGCTTCTACAGTGGGTGTATTTGAGGTTGCCATCAAAACCAAATCTCAATGTCTTTAACGCGTGACGAGTGCTCTAGTTTGCTTCCTGGGATTCCATACTAAAAATGGTCTTTTGTGTGACCAATACTGAAAACTTTGTATTTTGTTATAGCCAGCCCAAGCACCCAAACAGGAGACCAACGCGACAGCGCGTCCAAGGCAGTCGATAGTAACTCGTGGTCAGGCGAGTCTACAATAGAACGATACAGCAACGCTTGACACCATCCGTAAATTTTGGCATTTCAATCTCGTTTCCCAGATCCTGCTAGTCGGAGATATAAATTGGAAACAGCAAGGAGCCAATCACCGACCCCTGTGGCACCCCACAAAACACCTTTCTTGGTTCGGAATCCACATCCATACCAAGAAATCCGACAGAAAATTCCGTACCGAACTTAAAACATAACCACCAATGCCAAACCGTGAAAACTTAAAACTCAGCATTTGATGTGAGACAGACTCTAATGTCTTAGCAAAAGCTATCTGTATGACGTCAGTAGTACGAATGTATGTATGACTACAGTGCAATCTACTCAAGTATTTCTGTGTTCTAGCGCATAAGATGGTTCTGTTCGGCCTGACGTCACGTCTGCCATATTCTACACCAAGAAACGCTTTATTTATTTATATCCTCCCATGTGAGCATCGTATGTAAGATTCTTTAAGATCCTTAAATTCTTTTAAGATCCTTTAAGTTCTTTTAAGATTCTTTAAGTTCTTACAGGAAGAGCAAAACTTACAAGATCCTGTAAGGTCCTGTAAGATCTTGGTAAAAGATCCTGTAGGATCCTTCTAAGAAACTGTACCAAGTTCTTACAGGATCCCTGTAAGAACCTAAAGTCTTACAAGATCTTATATAAGATGCTCACATGGGCTACAACGCTAACGTTTTATGTCTCTAAGAAAGCGTTGACGCCGTTCGATTTTCACCAATAGGGCCTTCGACGTAATCGCCCGCATATTGCTGAATTTATTAGTCAACAATAAAACAATTGAACCAAATAATTTAAATCACACCTCAAGGAAAAATCTCATCACATAAAAGGTTCCAGACTACAGATTGCGGATTCGATGTACGGCGAATCGATTCGTCATCGCCAAAGTTTCAACAGCGGGGCGGGCAAATCCATTGGAAGGAGGGGAGCAAGAAGTGATGGTTGGGTTAACCTGGGGCTGTCGGGCCGTCACACGCCGTCAATTTACGATGATCTGATGTGCGGCGTCTGAGTGTAAGATCTGGTTCACGTAAAAAGACCTGCTCCGCCCCTAACACTCGTGCTCTTCACGGCTAACTTGTCGAGTCCCGGGGTCAGCTCCAGGCGGGGGGAACCAATAAAATAAATTGAAAAGCCAAAATGGTGTTTGCACGGTGGTGGGCCAGGAAAGAATGGAGGGGGGGGGGCGGGGGTTGTAGAGGGAGGGAAGTGGAACATAACGCCGTCACTTCCAACACCAATCTCGTCCCTGATAACGTCATTCACATATGGGAACAAGGTGAGAAGGCAGTTGAATTGGTTGAAGGAAGGAGGGAGCAACGGTCGTCTAGGTTTAATTGCTTAGCTTCAGTTTGTTATAGAATCTTATGGTTCCTGTCCACAAAGCAGACAGTCTGTATTAAAGAGTGTCTGCTTTGTGGACAGGAACCATAAGATTCAGATGTATTAAAGGGTGGCGTTTTTTGTCAAAATAAAAAAATTACTGTAATCTGAGAAAGAAAGGACTTGAACCCTGGACATTAAGTTTACGAGCATGAGCGCTCTATCAACTGCGTTACCGGGGTGGACCATCCTCGCTCCGAGTGGTCCGGTCCGTAATCAGAATGGCCACTCTCGAGTCAAGGGAACTTAGGTGGCACAGCCTGGTAGGCTAATTCTTTCCACTTCTCTCCATCTTTCTTGCTCGCTTGCCTTCTCTTTCTCTGCTTTCATCTTGCACCTTTCTGCTCAGATGGCCTTCTTTTGCGCTCATACCACAGCTAGCATTCTCAATCCCTTTCTCCCCACGACTTGCACATTTCCACCAGGGCAATCTGTATGCGTGCCGTGTCTTAACTCTCTAATACATGAATTAACCAGGTAGCTTCGTTTTCTTTTTATTTTAAGTTCAAGTTACTTGTGTCAGTCGTGAGATTCGAACCGGCACTTTCTTGGTGTGGAGGCGACGATGTTAACCACTGGGGTGTACTAGCACGCTATGCTCAGGGTCCCCGGGGGACCCTTTACAAAGCTCGCGCTGCGTCTTGGACTCTGTTTTTTGACCGAGAAGTGGTACGATGCCATTTGGATGGCTTTTGCGATATAATAGAGGATTAATGTGGAATACAGAAAAACGAAGCTTAAGCTGAAATACCTACCGAGTTTTTTTGGATGTCATGTATTTATTGGCTCATTTCAGGTACATTTGTGAAGTCAGTTATCTAAATTTGTTGGCAGTATGGTGGTAAGTCACACGCACACGGTGTTACAGGACTGGACCCGGACTGGACTGGACCCAGCACTGGACCCGGTTGGGTCTGACGAGCTCAAGATTGAAAGAATGTAGCATCTTCCTCTAATGATGGAATCGCCACAAAGGATCTGATGTCGATTACAAGTATACTTGAGTTTGTTATTCGCCTCGCCTTCTTTTATAAACTAGCCAAACTTCACACACTAGATTAGTGAACTACAGCCAACAAATTAGTTTTCTATCCATCACGTAGTCCATGCCATGTATCGCGTACTATAGTTATGCCATTCATTGTTTCTGAAACGAAAGAAGTAAGGAATGGAGAGAAAGAACAGGGAGGAAAGCGGGCTGCGATACGCTGGAGGTTGGACAAGCTACGCTTCTGATACCTGTGGCCTAACTATTTGAGGCATAAAGCCCTAACCAGACTGGCTGCTCGCGGCTGCAAGCCGACGTACTACGGTGTAAAAAAGACTTCAATGTTCGTTCTTAACACAACACCAACCACACGATTGCTGCAATGTTGACCTTGTAGGCACGTATAGTTACGCGTAGCTTCGCACGAAATTCTCTTCTGTCTGGAGAGGCCTTAAGGGCGGGTTAACGCAACAACAATTGTCTCGCTACTAGCTGTTAGGGCGTGTTTACGCAGCGACTCGCATTTGCATTCTCGCAGCTAGAACTCAATCGCGATGGCAAAGGTGACATTGCCATGGTAACAACGCTAAATGGATTAGCTAAATCCGACATCGTTTGAGTAAATACTTGCAGTCTTATAATCCGTGCCAATAATATAAAGAATTCCTCATGACAAAACAATTTTCCCAAACGCTTCTGAACTCACGTTATTTGCTGTTTTCGTTGCGAGGCGGCAGACATAAAACCGCCGCCATGTTGGAATTTGATGTGATTTCTAGCTTCTAGCTGCGAGAATGCAAAAGCGAGTGATTGCGTAAACCCGGCCTTAGGGCGCGTTTACGCAACAAGTCATTCTCGCTCGCCGAATGCTATTTGCTAGTCAACCGTTATTTATTTATGATTAGTTTCCCGTTGCTACTAAACTGAATGCGGTAATAGATAACAAATTATATGTATTATAAATAACAACACGGATGAAGAACAAAGTGCTACAGTAATTTTAAACATTGCTACAAGATTGTTGTCATTTCATACTATTTCCAAAATTTGCTATTCTCCCTCAAAGTGCAGCTTCTAGCAATGATCAAACGTCGGCAGAATAAATAGCTTCTCGCAGCGAGAATTCAAAATCCAACATAGCGTCCATTTCGTGGCTATCGAATCGAAGACAAACCATCGAATGCTGGCATACAAAAAACAGTCCGTCGTCTTGTACTGCAGTAAAAATTATTTTCTTGTTGTCATAAATCGACGCTCAAATGTTGCAAGCATAGAACGCCGTGTCACGAGGCAGGAGGAGAAGATTTGCGTCTACGTCGTTGCCATGGTTACTAATACGTATAGACAACTCGAAAGCCGCATACTCTGGTAAAGGCGAGAAGCAGCCATCAGATTTAGTATTGATCAAATAAGGACGCGGTTACGCAGCGACACGCCTTTGCATTCTCGCAGCTAGAACTCAATCGCGATGGCAAAGGTGACATTGCCATGGTAACAACGCTAAATGGATTAGCTAAATCGTTTGAGTAAATACTTGCAGTCTTATAATCCGTGCCAATAATATAAAGAATTCCTCATGACGAAACAATTTCCCCAAACGCTTCTGCACTCACGTTATTTGCTGTTTTCGTTGCGAGGCGGCAGACATAAAACCGCCGCCATGCTGGAATTTGGCGTGATTTCTAGCTTCTAGCTGCGAGAATGCAAAAGCGAGTGGTTGCGTAAACGTGCTCTAAAAGCTAGTGAGCGAGAAAACTGTCATTGCATAAACGAGCCCTTACTTGGTTAATACTAAATCTTCTGGCTACTTCTCGCCTTTACCGGACAATGCGGCTTTCGAACGTAGTAACCATGGCAACAATGCAGACACAGACCTTCTCCTCCTGCCTCGCAACACGACATATGATACGTGCAACATTTGAGCGTCGATTTATGACAAGAAAACAGTTTTTACTGCAGTACAAGACGACGGACTGTTTTCTGTATGCGGCCGGCATTCAATGGTTCGTCTTCGATTCGGTAACCCCGAAACAGACGCCATGTTGGATTTTATATTCTCGCTACGTGCAGCTATTTTTTTTTTACCATCGTTTGATCACTGCTAGAAGCTGTTCTTTGAGGGAGAATAGCAAATTTTGGAAATAGCATGATATTTCAACAACGTTGTAGCAATGTTTAAAATTACTGTTGCACTCTGTTTTTTACCCCTGTTGTTATGTATGTATAGTACATTTAATTTGTTATGTATTACCGCATTCATTTAGTTCAATCTGGAAACTAATCGTAAATAAATAACGAATGACTGGCAAATAGCGTTCGGCGAGCGAGAAGGTCTTGTTGCGCAAACGCGCCGTAACTGCTTGTGGTACGTTTTTTTTTTTAATTTAATTTAATTTATTATTATTATTTTTTTTTTTGTATTAGGAAGGTGGGCGGGACACGACACGTCCGCACTCCCGTAAATAATACATTGGCGAGTCTCTGACAATATACGCTTTACCCTAGCGGAGGGTGGTGGTGGAGGGGGGAGAGAAGGAGAGTGCAAAGAGGACACGTGCACCACCGCCCCCACCAAAAATTAAAGTAGTACTTGGTAAAACTAGACAAATAACGCATTTATTGCAGTGGAAATGAAATTATTAAAAAATGAAATTATTAAAACTGCCCTAAAAATGAGTTGTTTTAACAGAGCTCCAACGAATGTAAAGTAATCCCCCCCCCTCCCATTCCCCATATTTTTATGCTGAACTCTCAGACAACTGTGTTGTCCCCCCCCCCCCCCCAAAAAAAAAAACATTCCTGGGTGCACCGCTGCTTTCCTCTTTTACCGGGTGCACACGTCATCTTAAAACCAAACATAACCACAATCAAAACTTCTCATTTGTTAATAAGAGTTGTATCAAAATGGGGTGACAATGAAAGCGTTGACATGTAACTTGAGGAGTAACGATCTTTTCACCCCACTCCCCTTCCACAATTGGAATTTTATGTCATCAAATTTATCGGTAGTGTGTGTGCTTAGGCAAGAATCGAAAATAACACAAGTTAAAAACTTGACACCAACAGGTGTGACTCGAATCAACATTTTAAGGGCCCCCGCGCACACGGCGACCAAAACCGTGCTTCCAGGTCGCTGCAGCCGACGAGAATGCTTACGGTATATGTAGCAGCGCGCATTTAGCTGCTGCGGCCAGACTGTCGCGGCGGCCACTGGGATCTCGAGCAGCGTGCAGGCGACCATACTTGCTCCGTGTTCATTTTTCACCACGTGATCGAGAATTATCAATGAAAAACGGACGTGGTCGCCCGGCACGTCGCCGTGTTTTTTGGCCGCGACGACTACTGGCCGCACGACCTGGTTGTCAAGTGCGCGGGAGCCCTAAATGTGAATCGAACCGGCTTCCGCATGCGAATTGTTGGGACGTAAGAAGCGCCGGATTCAGCGGAGTACAGAGAAGGTGGGGGTGCGGGGAATGGAAGTCGTGAAGTTGCCCACTCACTCTGTGTGCCGGAAGTATCTTTCAGGTCCGGGCACTTTCTCTAACCTAATCCGACAGAAAATCGTTACCAAACTGATGTGATTAGCTTCATAATAGCATTACGTCCCCGTGTTGCCTTCAAGAGCGTCAATCCACCATCTTGTCTTGGCTCGGGCAACTTGTGTTGACCGATAGCTTACGCTGTTGACCTGGGAATTGACTGGCGCACCTTACAACCCCAGCAGTAGGGATTTTTGTTGTGGCAATCTAATCTAAAGTGGATTTCACTGCTGGAAGTAAAGCCAGTTAACATGTACGTCATTTGTTTGACCGCGTGACGACTTCGCACCAAGAAAGAAGGTAAATAAAATGGCGGCCAGCTCCAAACTTAAGCTGTTTCCCATCCCTTATCCATGACTTCGCAACATTCCTACGTCACAAAATCACAGTGGAGAAAGAAATAAGATCGGTCCCTTCATCCTACCATGTTAATTTCAATAACAAGTTTTGTATTTTCAACTGAACAAAAACGCATAACAGTACGATTGTTTCAAAAGTTTTAAAGGCTCAACAAGAGTTAAATAAATACAGATGCAAACCTATTTACGTTGCCTTTTGGACTTATACATCAGACTGCCTGATCGGGGAATCGAACCCACACCCTTGAAACCAAAAGCCGAGGTCTTACCGCTGAGCCATGTCAGTATCAACGCCCGCTGAGATAGTAGCTGTGTGTGGAGCACAGCTACTATCTCAGCGGGCCTTGGTCAGTATGGCTCAGTGGTAAGCCCTCGGCCTTTGGTTTCAAAGGTCGTGGGTTCGATTCCCCGCTCAGGCAGTCTGACATATAAGTCCAAAAGGCAACGTAAATAGGTTTGCATCTGTATTTGTTTTATTGTTTTAAAAGTTTACTCTACACCTGTCCACCAACTTGTGTTTCGTCGCGAATTTCTTTTCAAATTAATTTTATAAACTATGTGGTGTATAAGCTACGTAACACTGCCAACACTAGTTATGGCATCGTCATTGAAGAGGAACGAGCAGTATATTTCGTAACATTGGATTCAAATAAGATGGATAAATTACAGCAGGGATCATCGGTAGGGTCAGTCCTTTCAATACTTCCGCAGCAGCTCGAGAAACAGTGCGAGATTTTCGCGAGATGCACGGCTAAGGCAGCAGCCATTCTTTAAAACTCCAACACGTCTGACGTCACCGGCGTGGTCGTGCGATTTGTACTGAATTACTGATTCTTGTATCTCATTGGCTAACTAGGGCAGTCGTTAATTGCACTGTCGACATAACAGAGAGAGCTCCGCTTTCTTTGCTGTTTGGCTCGCTTTCCTTCTTCCCGTCTCTGCCTCTATAACTTCCTCAACGGCGTGTTCGCTTTGCGCGAAGCTCGAATTAATGTAAAAGTTGGGTAACGCTCAACCATCCAATGATTCAAGTAGCGTAGACATTTAAATCCATCCATTGTTGTTGTTTGGCTCCTGTAAAACACGTCTTTAACAATTAGACACGGCCTCAGCTTAACTATTGACACAGCCACGGCTCTGACGTTGTTGTTTGGCTGTTGTCTCTTTTGCCTCTTGGCTCAGGCATCTTCCCATTTTGTCACCCTGATGGTTCCTTAACCCACGCCCAACCTTTTTTTTTTATAAACCTTGTCCAGGCAACTACATTTAAAATGTGGTTTGGATAGTCATTGTGGTTTTCGCGTGATGCGTGGTCTAAGTTTGCGTTGGAGTGTGATCATAGCAAAACGACTGGGCTAACAAACGAATGACTACTCATTTTTAAATAATGCTAGCTGAAAAACCGTCAAAAATAACGGATCCTACATTCAATGGATTGAATTGACAAAATATGCAGCTTCCCCACTCTCACTTTCTTTGGGAACGTTACTTTGCTGGCTTTCAACTTGGGGACCGTTATTTTGTTTGATTGCTTCCATGGTTTCCACGTACGACTGATTGTACAGATCGTTGACGTGACGGATTTGTTTTGGTTCCTTCTCAAACTCTTTTAAATTATGTCGTGAGATTCTCATCTTTGCTCCCTTGAATCTGCAACCGACGTTTTACAGTATACTGAAGCATATATAGGCCTACTTTATATATATACGTTTCATATACTAGCATTGGCTTTTCGCAACACATTATTTTCATTGCGCAATTGCCCATTTTCAATCGTGAGGTCCTGAACTTGAAGGCACAATGCTTGATCGTTGCACAACTCACCATTTTCTCATTTCTTCGTGTCGGCTCCCCCTGTGCTTTGAACAGATCACCAGTGAAACGACGTAACAGTACAATTTCCAAATTCCACCCACAGTTTGATGACTTCTTCCCAGTTGTGCTGACATCTATTCACGCCCACAGCGACGGCAGATGGCATTGGTGTACGTGTGATATAGAAGACGTAATATTTCGTTTGTCACCTATTGTTACAGCTGAATAAAATTTATTGGGGCCGTCGCCCGAAGCAATGCGCCCACTCTAATGGTAAAAAACACCAAGAAACCGTAAACCATAAACCATGAAACCACAAAATACAACACTGGAACAATTAATGCATAACTAGTACTCCTTCACATTGCCGCCCGCTCGCCCTTTTTCTTTGCTACCGTGGCCAAAATTGTTACAGGGCATCGACGACACCCTTCACATTGCCAGCCGCTCGCCCTTTTT
>JAHWFP010060019.1:11961-31209 GCA_023313725.1 Lithobius niger | reverse complement strand
AAACAAGTGTTCTGATGGTGGTATCTTCCAATTAACATCTGCCACTTGGGCTTTCAAAAAGCTGTAAAAGCTTATTGGCCGACAACTTCTATTCTATTCTAGCTATTCTATACTTCCACCCCCCCCCCCCACAAGAAAAAAATGCTGCGTGATTTTTAAATTTCAGCCGTTTGCTGTCAACATGTCCTCCTTCCATCGCATCTCTTAGGTTTTCGGTCTGCGACAAGGACGCTATTTTTGGCACGAAGTCTCCACCATCTATTGTGTGAAAAATCAATGAGGATTGCGCTTTTACTACAGCTCAGGTAAAGACTCAACAACCTACCCACCCACCATTTCCATGCATAATTAAGATGGTGATAAAAGTTTGTTTTTTCCTTTTAGAATTTTCTGTTTTTCATCATCTTTCTTGCATTTTTTCTTTGGAGTACAGTAGATGCAGAAATAAAAAAGAAGGGTTTGCGATGAAAACTTAATAAACGTGAAAGAATGGGCTGGTCATTTATCGAAAGGTCAGAAGTCTTTCCCCATTACGGTCTGACGACGATCCATTTAGTAAAGCGATTCTCTCTGTTCCCGACTTGTAATCATTTGAAATTAGGTAAGTGCTTTTCTTACTTTAACGACAAACTAAAAGCCCCGTAGCGCTTCGTTACTCTACCTGATTAATCTTCATATAGGTTTCAAACAAGTTGTGTACGATCTCGGTCGAATTTAATCATGGCTGATTTGTTAGAGAATGCCGTCCGTTCAGCACAGAGGGCTTTTAACTGAAAGTGTGGGTTCCTTGTGGAATTACGTAAGGAAGAGATGACGCAAGACACAACGAATTTTCCAACCAGGCCTCGAGGGTGTGGCCGTTGAGTTATTTTTGACCAAATTTCGCTTTCGTTGGTAAAAAGCCAAAAAAACTCTTTCTGGGTGATTTCTAAATGGCAATTTTTAGTATTTTTGCCAAGGATTAAAGGTGCTTGCTTCCACTTTGCCTTTTCTATGTGGGTTAGTTTTGTAACATTAGGTCAACCGTTCAGGTAAATATTTCAAATTTTATTTTTCTTGCTCTTCCCTGTGTGAAGTGGTTTTGCTACGTTTACTCAAACCTACGTAAAACTTGCAAAAGCTATTTATGCGCGGGATACAAGAACGGAATGGAAAAGGGTTTCCTTTTAATACACATTCCATTGTTTTACGTTCTAGTGCAGGAAAAGACCTTCCGTAAAAATTATAACTGGTTATGTTGATGTGTTGGTATAGATTTTATCATTGGTTTTTTTTTTTTAATTGAAGGGCACGTGCGCGCTTTTTTTTTTTTTTTGGCGTGTGAAACATTTTACGTGTCAAGACTTTTTATTTGATTTATGCATAATTTTCCTGAATATTGATTAACTGTCTGATTAATTTTGCGTAGTTGAGCACTTACCTCGGAATTCCTTAACCAGTTTTATTGATTTAAGAACTTAAATTCGGAAGTAGGGCATAGAATGAATGTGGCAAGTTTGAAATAAATCGCATAACGGGTTCAAAACCTATCTTGGATATACAGGGTGATCAGTTATGTTGTGACCCAGCTTGAATGCTAAAGTACTACTGAACGATTTGCTATGAGATCCGGGTGATGTGATGAGGCCAAGAGGGGCCATTGATTGGACAAAGGGATGACCTTGCCAAATGTTATAAAGGTCATTCAATTGATAACTTCTTAAATATGCATCACACACCATGAGTATAAATTAGAAATATGTAAGGAACAAAGAGACATTCATTACCAATGCATAAAAAAATTGGGAAGTTTGCTGGAAAGGAGGTGAGTGCTGAAACGCACAAATTATAGATTTCATAAAAGCAGGAATGGTATACGGTGGCGCAATTTTATTCTTTCCACAATACGATTCTTAGTAGATTCGACATCAGATTTTATTTACGAAGTACCAAACAGTCAACGTTTAACTTATACAATTTTTAATATTAAAAGCACAATTTCTTTTCGTCGTGGCTGAGCGGTGAGAGAGCTCAGCCTGGTTGCTGGAGGTTTGCGGATCTGGTCGAACCCCTGGAAAAAGGACTGCCAGCCAGGGTAGCGTGAGAGGCTACCATGCTCCAATTCAGCGGCTATGGGAACTATTCTGGCGAATTCTCGGGTTGGCACCTCCCTTTACCAGATATTTCTTCTTCTCTAAATAGTCAGGTAATGTAGAAAATTGGACCGGTTCAGCCACACGAGCATTATATTGCTTCGGCTGACTTAAGGTTCAAAGAAAATTAATAAAAATAAAAATAAAGTTTTTCGTGTTTAGAATTTACAATGTTTTTCTCTATTTGGTATATCCTATACCTAGCTAGCCCCATCACATTTCTTCATCATTAATGGTGCGCTAACATCGTGTCACCAACACTGTGACACCAACATTGTGACACCATCAAAAGTGAACCCGATGTGGTTAGTACTGGGCGCATTTTTGCTGTTAGTTCGATAAATTACATTGCCTTTGAGTAGCAAGCCGTTGTCCTCCATCTCTCTTATTTTATTATTTATTTATTTTTTATTCTGAATGGAATCAACCATTACCATTATTACTACTGTTAAGTTATTATGCTGTATTTCTTGCGTCGTTACTCACACCATGTATTTGTGATTTGCTTGGGCCACATCATGCACAACTACAGTTATTGTAGTACTAGCGGAAGCCCGTGCTACGCACGGGTGGTGTTTGATGCACCGTTAAAAACACTGGGACGATTTCCTTCCTCATGTGTTTTACGGAATCCCGTCTATGTGTTTTTGCGTACCCTGTCTAGCAAACGGTGTTTTTCGTTTGCTTCACTTGCTCATTCAGCGTATCCCTTGTTCCGGAGTCCATACACTTACATTACATATGATTCTTTCCTGCAAAAATGGTTGGAATACGCGTTTGTACATGTGAAATAATAAATACACCTTTGTATACCGGCAATAAATAATTACGCCTTTGTACAGCTGAAATAAATAAATAGGCATTGGAGACATTGTAAGGGAGGATTAAACAAACGAAGCTTCAATAATGAGTAAGAAGGCGAGCGGGCTCATTCTTCTCACGGTAGCGACCGACAATGAAAACGGATATGTACTCTATCAATTACTTGCGGCCGTCTTGTGGCGACCGTCTTGTGGCCGTCTCGTTGCCGTCCTTCCTACACGACAACTCGATTAAGAAACGAAGCTTCAACAATCAGTAAGAGGGCGAGCGGGCTCATTCTTTCCACGGTAGCAAAGAAAAAGGGCGAGCGACCGACAATGAAAACGGATATGTGCTCTATCAATTGCTTGCGGCCGTCTTGTGGCGGCCGTCTTGTGGCCGTCTCGTTGCCGTCCATCCTACGCGACAACTCGATTTTATTAATAAAGATTTTGTGGTACTATGTTAACGCAATAAATAAATAAAAATAAATATTAAATAAATATTCAGGGGAGCCTAACGAAACAGAGTAAGTTCATTAATAAAGGCACGGAAATAGGTTTGCCTATGTATTTATTCATCAGAAGTTCATATTTTTGTTGTTGTTGGAGGTGTTGGTGACGGAGTCTAGTATGTCAATTTCCACATCTCGGACTTCGCGGCTAGATGTTTACCGTCTACAGCATAATTTCTCAATAAAATTAAATGCCGCTCATCTTAAATAAAAATGGTAACAAATTTGGACTTGGCTAGGTCTAACGTACACAGTATAATTTCCCAGTAAACTAAATTAACGCCGATCTTAAGTAAGAACGACATAGAGCAGATGGTACACAGCTTGAACTTCGCTACAGTATAATTTCCCAATAAAATAATTACGCCATCTTGAAGGAGAATGGTGTTCAGTATTAATCGCTCTTACACTGAGAAACTAGACACATTCTATTTGCTGACGCCTGCATTTGCCACGTCGCTTTGATAGAGACAAATTGATGCTGGTGCGTTGGTTGTTCGATGGGCTTGTGCTCAGTTTCAAGCATACTTCTTTCCTAAATATTGGGCGTATGACGATACAATAAGTTTTAAAACACTTACAGTGAAAATGTTGTATCGTTTAATTCTTACGTTGGACTTCAAAAGCTTGCCAATAATTCTAACAGTAATTTTTTTAATCTAATTTTTTTTTACCGCTTAAGATGAATTGAGCCATTTGCGATGTCGTCAACGACAGACAATTATAATAAAACAAAACAATTATTCCATTTTTTTAATCACCTTGCTCAATCAAATACACATCTGTAGTAAAATTCTTCGATTGTTGGGTCGTGATGGATGTGTTAACGGAAGCCAGACGCCAACATGATGGATGCCTTCAACGATGTTTTGATAAAAAGAAACGATTACGCTTGTTGCTGTGCCAACACAGCAAACACTGCTGCACCCATTCCTCGCTCACGAATCCCGGAAATAGATCATCATTCATCTGCTCTAGTTTTTAAGACCCGTCTGTCGGTTCGAGTGCCACGACTTGTCATTAAATCTACAAAGGCAAAGGAGTATCAATAATCTACTTGAATGTGGAATGGATAAAAATCAATAAACGGTTTTTGCTTTCGTGTCCGTTCAATGGAGACGTTTTACTTCGTTGAAATATTGAGCACAGGACTATGCGGCATGAGGTATTTCGCGACCAACAGAAACGAAGAGGCCTTAAAATGTCGTGCTTCTTTCTTGCCCTAAAAGTTTTGCAGCAAGGCCTCTCAATTGAACGGCGTCAGGATACTGCTGTGGAACTCTGAATCTCTGAACTGTAAAGACGTTTTTACGGAGGATGTAGGGGCATGGCGTCAGGTGATGGACACACTTCCGTTTGGGTAGGGTTTGATTTGATTACCTGTGACTCGATCGAACACAACGTCAATTCAGTTCCACTTCTAGCTAATTTCCAGTGAGAAGCAACTCTGTTCACATCATTCCAATTCGTGAGTCAGTACTGAATTGGCCAGGAATTGAATGGAATTGAAGCTGGATCAATCGGAAGTCAACGAATTGCAACTGATTAGATGCAATGAAAAATGTAAAGTAACGGAATGAATTTAAATGCATTATATAGTGAATTGCATTGTGTTGGTTAATAGATTTGGTTGGAGTTGAATTTGACTCCAACTCCAACTAGGCATTGCCGTTGACCAACAAAATGCAATTCACCATCAACTGCTTCGTTTACTACTTTCAATTCGTGCCAGTCGGTTACTTTTAATTTTTTATTGCATCAAATCAGTCTCAGTTCGTTGACTTCCGCTTAATCCAGTCTCAATTCCATTCATTTACCAGCTAATTCAGAAAATATTTTGACCAATTCAATTCAATTCCACCACAGTCAACCAAATTCAAGCTAAATTTAGGAAACTGCCCAAAATTTAAACAATAATTTAGTTAGATTGGGACTACAATTAGGTGGAATTTATTTACATTTTTGAGAAATTGGCTGAATTGCTCGTAATAATATATGCAATTCAGGGTCAAATCAAATCTAATCAAAACAAGACATCTCAAACCAAACCAAATCAAATCAAATTTACGTACTCTATTTCGATGATGACTCGGAAAGTCAAATCAACTTGTACGGAACATGAATAAATTGATGCCATGAAGTCATTTCCTAATTCCTACATACCACTACTTAAGTCAAGTCTAATTCAAGTCTGGCTAGCAACGAAATTATTATCTGGAATTGTCACGTGCAACTCATTCTTCCAGTTTCACTAAGATGAAATTAAGTTAGACATTTCCACGACCTGAATTGACTTGTGACCATCACTGGTCACTATTTTTGTTTTGTTTTGTTTTGTTGGTATTGGTCATACCACCTTGCTGAAACACTCCATATTTTTCCAAGGTGGGTGATGTCTACGTGACTTATGGTACTGAAAATGAGCCCAGTCGGTCCCTCCGTTTGTCCATACGTCTGCTGCTGTAACTTTTGCATGAAAATGCCATATTTTACGAAAATATGGAAAAACAAGCTGAAATTTGGTAATTACATCCGTGAAGGTTTATAAAATACGATCATTTTTCTTTATATTGAAATGACATGATATGAACTTGATAAGAGTTGGCCGATTGAATTAAAACTGTAATCCAAGGTCATCAGTATGCAGAACACTGAAAATAGAGGAAAAATTAACGAACAAAAACTTGTAGAAATGCTGAAAATGCCGGGTTGCGAAAGAAAAATTTCGGGAACATTCTGTGAATTCCTAAAATCTCTGCCTTAAACCCCTCCAACTTTTAGGGCCCCCGCGCACTAAGCGACCAAGCCGTGCGACCAAGTCGCTGTGGCCAACAAAAATGCTTACAGTATATGTAGCACCGCGCACTTGGCCGCCGCGGCCAGTCAGTCGCAGCGACCACTGGGATCCCAGGCGGCATGCAGGCGACCTACAAGGCGACCATACTTGCTCCGTGTTCATTTTTCACCACGTGATCGAGAATTATCAATGAAAAACGGGCGTGGCCGCGCGGAACGTCTCCGTGTTTTTGTTGCCACGACGACCACTAGCCGCACGACCTGACCGCCCAGTGCGCGGAGGCCCTTAACATTTCACACATCCTTGGCTGATTGGGATATAAGCTCGAAGTATGGAGTTTTCTTCCCATTGGGCCTTGTTCTCAAATGACTTTCACGTGTATGGGACAGCGAGGAGTGTAGACTCAATGAATAAGGGTACCTATCGAATACGTTTTAGATACGTATAACGTGATCGTAGGATTTCAACAGAATCTCTTGTAGCCTCCACATTTTACCAAGGACTTACATCCAGCAAGAGATTGACTTTCAGTCGTTGACCAAAAGACTTTACACTGTATACTTCGTGTGGCCTGCCGAGAAACAAATTTATGCAATATTGTTTCAGGGTACGTCCATTAAGTAACGATGTTTTAATTTGCCGTGTTTTTAAACTAATTTTTGTTAACAACAGAGAAGGAGCGCTTTAGTCCGAAAAATAAGTCGATATCGAAATTACCCACAAGCCTGGTATGCGAACCATTCGAGAAACGTGACTAATTCGAAGCAGCGCTCCTCCAAATCAGTACATTACCAAAATGCAAAATCCGGAAATAATCCGATTTTTTTCCAGCTTCATCAATAGAATACTTAAATTTTCGTAAAAGAAATTCGTGGTTGGCGCCACGTCAATAATTTTGTTCTTATGCATTTTATTGCCCTGATTTAAAAAAAAAATGCAGAAAAAATTAGAAAATTGTACACTGAATAAATTGTACCAATTTGCCGGCATCATACAGAGTTGATTTAGAAATTGTATAAAGCCAATCCGGCAAACGACCGGAAGTTCATTATTGGAAACTCTCTGCCCTTCTTTTTCCATGTCCGGGCGGCAAATCGAAGTCAAACTTATTATGCACTTACCCTTGCATGGATCTAGATGCTTCTGGAATTTTCAGACATCTCTGAACACGAAAACATGGAATTCGTAAGACATCGCCAAGCTAATTCGTGACCGGAAAATTCATATTACGATTGATTTGGCGTGGTTCGGTTAAGCTGTATAATTACTGTGATGCACAGAAGAACTGTGCCAGAATCTGCACATTGAAAGACCTTTGAAAGTACAATAATTATTACAATACGTCAAGCATAAATACAACTTACGTAAGCTTTAGATGACGGTTGAGGAAGCCAAAGTGTAAAATCGGTCTACATTACTTTTCGTAGACTTGGAACTGGCTGGATCGTCAACTTAGCAATACGGATATGTGTACAGGTTGATCAGTTAAACGCCGGTTGCCACCAAATTAGCATTGCAGCATCTAGGCCTATCGAGTTCTCTCTCGCAGGAAGCAAAGAAATACACAAAGCAAAACTTTTAAACGCTACAAGGAAGCCACGCAACTCCATAATTATTAAGTACAAATTTGGTACGCCCTCGTGCACCTGGAAACAAGCTATAAAGCATAACGATATTAGTGTCACTAGATGGCGCCACTGAAAAATATAAAGAAATTCCCTTGACGCCATCTAGTGACACTAATATCGTTAAGCTGTATAGCTTGTTTCCAGGTGCACGAGGGCGTAACAAATTTTTACTCAATAATTAAGGAGTCATGTGGCTTGTCTGAAGCGTTTAAAAGTTTTGCTTTGTGCATTCCTTTGCTTCCTGCGAGAGAGAACTCGATAGGCCTACATGCTGCAATGCTAATTTGGTGGCAACCGACCTTTAAGACCCAGCTTGATAGCTAAAGTACTACTGAACGATATGTTATGAGACCCGGGTGATGTGATGACGCCAAGAGGAGCATTGATTAGACAAGAAATGGATGACTTTGCCAAATATTATCAAGGTCATTCAACTGCTAACTTCTTAAATATGCGTCACACACCATGAGCAAAAATTAGGAATACGTAGGGAGCAAAGAGACATTACAAATAAAAAAATAAATAAACAGAAAAAAAACTGGACCAGATTTGCAGGATCGATGACGTACGTGAAATGTTACTTACGACTCCTGAATGGCATTCCATTCAAACACTCCGTCGTGCAGGGAAGCATCGCCTACTTCCAGGGGGCGAAAGTAGCCATTTTACGTACGTCATAGGTCCAGCAAATCTAATCCTATTTTTGTTCTGTTTTTGCAGTGGTGATATCTCTTTGTTCCCTACATATTCCTAATTTATAGTCATGGTGTATGATGCATATTTAAGAAGTTATCAGTTGAATGAGCTTGATAACACTTGGCAAGTTCATCCATTTTTTTGTCCAATCAGTGGCCCCTCTTGGCCTCATCACGTTACCCTGGTTTCATACATATCGTCCTGTAATACTTTAGCTATCAAGCTAGGTTACAACTTGACTGATCACTTTCCGTACTTACCATCTGGCGTGTATTATAATGATACCTGGTGTCTATTCTGAAACCTCCTGTATAAAGATGGCGTTGTTGTAACATAAATACAGCAGATTTAGCTGATTTTATTGAGCAAGGAAGAAAAGCGAGGTTGACTTCCCCCGTTGGGGAGGAAGAGGGCAGGGGGAGGGGGGGGGGTGGAAGAATAAATAAAATGGTTTACTACGTCATTTTTGTTATTCTCCCCACGCTTTCTCACAGGCGCTTCATGTGTTTGAAGTAAACCCAGCAAAGCCTACTCCATTTTGTTTATCTTAATCCCGCATCTCTTCCCTTGCTTAATTAAATGAACTAAACCCACATTGTTTATATTATTACCAACGCATTATTACAATTATTACGCCATCTTCCGTGTAGAACACAGTACCTGTATATCGTATGTAGACGCTCTTTTATAAAATAACCATTCACCAGTGGGACAAACCAGACTTTCTTACGGACGTGTGGCACAGACGTGTTTATTATCCTGTGCTATCTGTATCCACGATAAATGTTGAACTCATTATCCTATTAATTTCATATTTTTCATACGCATTCTACGCCACATTTTTGTGGATTTAAGTTCGTAAAATTAACAAAATTGAGCGACGGGTTCTAAATTTGTTGTTTATAAGTAAAACAAGTAGATTAATCTCTTAATTTACAAACTAAAGGCTACTATAGAAATTACACTACTATCTGTTATGACACGAACAAATATGGAGAACGACAACATGAATTTTATATTAAATTTTTTTTCAAAAAAGTACCATTGAAACTATGAGATCAAAAGTTAATAAAATGAAAAAAAATTAGGAAGTGGCTACTTGCTGACCCTAGGTTTAATTGAACTTTTGAATGAAATGTGGGTATAAAATATACCTGCATGCCATTCCATGACTGGATGACAAGCCAAATGGGCTTGGGTAGTGAGTGATAAATAAATATATCTGCAAGCCTATAATACAATTTCCGTTGCCTTTTGGCCGTGTCAGTGTGGCTGAGCGGTGCAGCTTTGGCCTTTGGTGCCAAATGGTGAAGGGTCAATTCCAGCTCAGACATGCCTGACATTTAATTATAAAAATGCAGCGGAAATAAGTTTGCAGCTGTATTTATTTATGCTGTTCCGTTACAGAAGTTTCATATTTATGATGTGTAACAACTAAAAAAAACTTAGCAACTATACGGCGACACCCACAAGCAAGCATAAAAAGTCTTTTACTCTTGATAATCATTCATTCATAGAAATATTTAGTCAATACGGCAACCAGACTTCATGACTTTTTTTTATCCATGTTTTCACGACACGTTAAGAACTACGATATGAAAACCCCCCAAAACATAATGCTCTTTTTCTTATTTGTTTCTAATTTATTTTAGGTATTGATAATTTCAGTCGTCTGAATCGGAGCATTTTGTCGTGTTTTCAAAAACTTATTCTCCAAAAATAACAGATTATAATCCGCCATCGCCGTGCCTCCCTACCCGCTGTTCCTTGCAGAGATCAACGATCGTGTCGTATTTCACTTCACTGACCAATCGCTCTGTTTTGCTTTGTTGTTCCTGCTGCTGTTATATGGTCAATGAAGAAAATATGAATTCTAAAATTGAGCCCCTAAAAGAGATTGGTCACGAAGCAGACGATGTATACACTCGATCGACCCAAACAACTGTGAAGCGAACGGACACGAAAATGGACAGCGAAGACTGACCCCGGAACTATTGATTTGTTCACAATCGTAATGAAAAAGCTAAAGCACTTTAAAAATAAAAACAAAATAAAAAAGGCAATGGTGGGGGGGTAACAGCACTATGGTCGTGTTGTCACCAGTAATGACTTATAAAAGTGGAGGTTTGAAGGATATTTGTGACCACGATGTTAGAGTGAACATACTGATCCTGAAGAGAAGCCCCGAGGTCGTAATTGAAAATTATTAAAGTGGCATACCCTCCTAAATAAGAATTCTTAAAGTGATATACCCTCTCAATGACGATTCTTAAAGTGACATTATACTCTAAATGAGAATTTGTAAAGTGACATACCCTCTAAATGAGAATTCTTAAAGTGACATACCCTCCAACTAAGACACGTTAATTTTTATCGATACCCCACAGCAAGTAGGCAATTTTTAAATGTGACATATTCTATGTAAGTGACGTCCGGGGCGTTGGAGACTTTTAGGGCAAGATAGCGAAGCACTTGACTAGCATTTAGCGAGAATGAAGTATAACTTAATAATAACGAAGAACGAACTGCTTATCGAAGCAGACCGTTTGGATTAAAGCCTGGAGAGAAGAAAAGAAGATTATGAATGGAAGGGCACGACAGCACACTGGTTATTTGCGACCATATGCAAACTAATCGGGCCTTAATTTAGGCCTACACTACTTAGTCATTCAGGTGAAAAGTCACACCTGAAGAAAACGTGGAGAATTGAGCAAAAGAGAAGACAATACAGAGGTGTAAGAGCATGCGGACAAGAGCTGCAAAGATGGAGGTCCACTGACGCCACAGATGCGGCTGAAAAACCACGAAGAGTATATCCCATAGATGTGGTTGAAGAGCCACAGAGATTGATCCCAGCAGATGTGACTAAAAAGGAACAGAAAAAGACGGGAAAGCCAAAGGCTCACAAGAAATAACTAAATACAGACGCAAATCTGCTTACGTTGCCTTTTGGACTTATATGTCAGACTGCCTGAGCGGGGATTCGAACCCAGGACCTTTAAAACCAAAGGCCGAAGCCCTACCGCTGAGCCAAACTGGCACGGCCCTGCACGATGCAGACGATCATTATTTCACGTTTAAGTGTTCCATTCGTTTCACTTGGAGAATGGCGCGGCAAATAAGCGTCCCTCCAGTGCCGGTTGGAATGTGTTTGTTTATTTGTATATTTGCACGTGTTAAATGCTGCATATGGACGTTTCCTTTTGGCCGTGTCAGTATGGCTCAGCGGTAGGACCTCGGCCTTTGGTTTCAAAGGTCCTGGGTTCGATTCCCCGCTCAGGCAGTCTGACATATAAGTCCAAAAGGCAACGTAAATAGGTTTGCATCTGTATTTAGTTAAGGAACAGAAAACTGGTCATGTGATAATATTAAATGCTTACTGTCTGCTTCGCTAGCCTTTGAACGTATGAACAAGTTGTTTATTATGTACGTAAGTAGTGAAATACTTTGTACGTTTGACACTCTCCCAGTCGGACATGACGTCGAAAAGCGAAAGGGACAATTATGCTAAGTAATTCCAAAATTCCATTCGAAAATTCGTAGGATCTTGACAATCGACATGAGCACGAGACATCACAGGACCCTCCTCTTTCCGAAAAAGGCAGGGTGGTTGAAGTTGGACTCTAACTAGGGACCTTTTGAACATAAGACAGTTATGCTAACCAAGTTACCTTTTCCCACCGTAAATGCAGCTTGCGAGACAGTCTGTAATGCTTACTGTCTGCTTCAGTAACCCTATACCATTGTTTATTATTTAACGAATTAGTTACCGTTTCTAACTAATAACTAATAACTAACTCACGTGATACCCGAGCCTACGGAAGCTGAACGAGCGAAGAAAAATAGTATGTTGAAGAGAATAGGTACGCTCGTTGTCTTCTTGGTTTCGTCTTTATTGTTATTTGTTATACGAATGATGAATATGCTTGCATCGATCGCGCAATATACGCCAGGCATCTGGTCAAGCTCATTGCCAGTTCTTCAGAATGGATAGGGGGGGGGGGGGAGACGTAAGTTGGCATTTTGGACATTTCAGCATTGGGCATTGGGGAGGAGTCAGCCGGATGCAATAAAATAACCTACCATCGAAAGGTGATAAATTTGTAAAAAACTTTTTTTTTTAATAATTTTTGTCCAGAAAGACTAGGAGACAAACCTTGGACACAAACAACATGCTCGTTGAATTCCGTTTTCCTTGATTTCCTGCCTGTCTATGGGCATGTGCGCTGCAACGCAACTTAAAGAGTGTAGTCAAAGTGAACTAAGAGTAATGAAAGCACAAGAGGACCGACACGCAACGTCAGTTGCGCTGCCAGTACGGCTCAGCGGTAGGACCTTGGCATTTCGTTTCAAAGGTCGTGGGTTCGATTCCCCGCTCAGGCAGTCTGACATTTACGTCCAAAAGGCAACGTAAATAGGGTTGCATCCGTTGTATTTAACCCTTCTCGAGCACATTTGGGCTTTGCAACCAGTCTAAAAATTCTACTCCTGGAGTTAGGAAAGGTTAGAGAGATCTTTTCACTTCATTATTTGCGAGCAGGTTTAACTCAAGTACATGAGTCTATCCTTGTGGCTGATAATGGTGATGGCTTCCATTTGCTACCTAATATTATTTAAAACAATTTTCGTTTTCTCCCACGCAACAAAGTGTTTAGTACTCACGCAACGTTTGGAAATAACGTTACTCATTTTCCATTCCTGATAATCCCATTCGTGTCTGGAGGCGCCGTCCAGTTGGGTGGTGGGTCTGGTCCACACACAGACAGTCCCACACCCATCACAAGGTACTGCATAGACAGTAGCCCGGCACTTTCGATCACATGGGAAATTCTTCCCCAGGATCAAGCGTCTGTCTAGTTTACAATCGGTTTGGGGTGTGGTTCGTCTAGTGCTGGACGCTGCGGAAGAATCTGATCCTTATGGAACAATGCCGTGATGCTATCTATGCGGTACCACGTGGTAGCGCGGGGCTGACTGCCCCAATGGACGCCGCCTCAAGGAGGACGCATCTGATCTCGGGAATGATAAACAGCATACTATAACCAAACATTATAAGGAGACTAAACACTTCCCGGCATGAAAGAAGACGAAGATTTTCATGTGGAATCTCATAATATTATTAGTAGGCAACTGGAAGATACCGCCATTATTAACAACAAGGGTACACTCATGAAGTTGAGTCAAACGTACCCACATCAAATAAAGTGGAAAAATCTTGTCTGTAACCTTTTCCTCACCAACTCCAGGAGTAGAATTTGAGTTTCTTCTCTGGATGACATTGTGTGTGACGATTCTTTCCTTTGATATTAGTAAAAAAAAAATGTAGTCTGGGTCTCCATACTTTGCATGCTACTATAGTGGAAAATCATTGCTATCTCAGTGGGCCTTAATCTGTTAGATCATTTTGGTGCTGTGTCTAGGTGGTGCAATCTGTGCTGCCATGGCCGTTCTGCGACTGCACAGTGTCGTATTACTGAACACTGGTAGGTTTGTCACATATTTCTAATTTTTTTTTTTAATTTGTTGTTGCCCTGTGTTGTGACGACTTGTTTTTAATTCCAGATGTATTTATCTCTAGATAAACTCTGGCAGGAATTTACAGATGAAAATTTGACTTAACAGGGATTGTTCAACTCACTTGGGTTTGTCAGCCCAACCAGCTGCATCTTTACCATTGACATAAAGTAAAAGTGCTTCTTTATCCATGATTACTGACTGTACGTGTACGCTACAGCGTAAAAGTCATGACATTATCTGGAAGCTTACATTTTAAAAATACTGGTAACTCAGGAGTATAAATACGTAACCATATAAATTTTTGCTTTTGTTTAACAATGTCATGTTTGCATTTTGAATGATTTTTCTACCAACCAAATACGTCCGTATAAGGTTAAAATCAACCCTATCGAGCAGTGACACGATGTAGTATTATTGTATATAACTGTATGCTGGAGCCTTAATGGGTTAGTTGCAAGGGGCACTGCAGAAAGAAACAGAAGGGCGTCATACTGAAACCGATGCTGTGAAGAGTGATTTCTTTGACCTAAAACGCGCGATTTTTGTTGTTGGAGAAAACAACGTTATTTTAAGCCTAAGAAATCCGCTCTTCCGTTGTTTTTCCCTCCATTTTTATG
Source organism: Lithobius niger (assembly GCA_023313725.1). Lineage (NCBI taxonomy): Eukaryota > Metazoa > Arthropoda > Chilopoda > Lithobiomorpha > Lithobiidae > Lithobius > Lithobius niger. The sequence continues at coordinate 16,507 of JAHWFP010060019.1, read as the reverse complement.
TAGTGCACCTTGTAGTTATGCCCTCCAAAACCCATACTGGTGCTAATCTGGTGCCAATATGGCGGCAAATGTCACTGCTCTATACCAATTCAAATTACCCTATTTCCGTTTCTAGGGTTTATTAACTCTGGTCATTTTCCGGTTTCGATGTTCAGCGTGGCAAAATATGCACTTAACGCATGGGTGTATTGTCCCTGGAAACCAGAATTAACGATTTTAGTATTTCTAACATATCCGGCCGACGGAAGAGTGGCCATAGCAACCGACCAGAAATCATTCATTTGACGTGCAAACTGTTCCATCGTGTTGTTCTACAGAGCAGTCTGAAAAAGGTTGCAAGTTTTTATTATTTTTAATAACTTTCTCGAGTCATCTGAAGCAACTAATTCTCGTAGAAATCAGCCAACCCAATTTTAAACCTGTGGGTGGACGATCTACAAACAAAAAGAAGTCATGTATATGAGGAGGGAAAATCCCGAGGTAATTTGAATTTTGAAATTAGCCGTTGAACTATAAAATATTTATCAATAGCATTCTGAAAAATGTGAAAAAAAAAAATCCCTTTTGGCATTGGGTCGATGGTGACTTCCGTTTGGAGGGAGTTGGAGTGGGGACGTTCCAGCTTTCAAAACATAGGGGCTCTTTAACAACGCCCGTAGAGATGAAATAAGGAAGGAAACTAAAAAAAATCTAACAGGGAAGTTATTTGTTCTGAACTAAGGCCTTACGAAAAACGTGCCCGTACAACACTCAGTGGCGTGCACTCTAAGGGAATTGGGCTCTTTTCGTGTGAGGAATTGGGCTCTTTTCGGAAAATGCCTTTTTTGTACAAAAAAAAAAAGCCTTTTTTGCTGACATTTGCTGGTACGCCGCTTCCTGAAAAAAAGGCCTTAAAGCCCATAAAAGGCCAGAAAAGGACAAAAAAGGTATAAGCAGGGGTTAAAAGAGAGAAAAAAAAGCACTAGAAAAATGTCTACTAAAACCTACTGTACCGTTTTACGATAAGTTGCCCCCCCCCCCCCTACCCTTTCTGGCGTCTGTGCACGCTACCGACAACACTGGTTATTTGCTTGGTAATATATACTTGATCGTTTTTGGCTTGGAATGTTTGTCAGAAGCATAGGAATTGCAATAAGATTCAAACGCAGCGAAATGACGCGTAATGAGCGAGCCAAGTAGGGGAGGGGAGGATGTGAAGATGGCTAAAATTAGGGCTAAACCTGGTATTTATTTAGCTTTAAATAAGTGAACAGCCTGTAAGATGGACGTACATCGATGTGTGTTACTAAGTACTAGCTGAAAATTATGCGAACAATAAATTACTTTCTTCATTTTGTTTATTTTTTTTTATGCGAATGCCAAGAAAATATCTTCTCGGCCGAAACGAGACGACGCCGAATGACCGAGCATCACCGAGACACTCTGCTAGATATCAACATCACCTTATATTATCGTTTAAATTCAACACAGAAAAAAACTGAAAACAATCCTTGGATAGAAAGCACCCTGTGTGGTTCCTCCACCTTTAGTAATTTGGATGGAAATGTCATGCATTTTCGATGCAATGTAAAGAAAAGGCTTTTTTGTTCTATGAAGCACTCTTTCACAAAGCACACTTGACATAAGAGCGGAATTACATGAAGCTACGAATTAAAAAATAATGACCCGAATCGAGCACACGTAGCTGATTCAACATCATTTTGAAAACGTTTCTTACTTTTATCAAGAATTGAGTAGATTTAAGCCTAACTGGTTCGTCTGTGGAGCTCACTAAACCTTGCACGGGGGGGGCGGACTAATGAACAGGTCAACACATGGCAGGTGAAAGCTAAAATGAAGTGGAACGGCTACTGAAAAGTATTGGGCATAAAAAATGTTCATGTAAAAACAGAGAAGCCATTTTGAACAGTGTCGCCAGATGGGGGAAAATGTCTGTAGAATTTTGATCAAAATGTTTGTAAATTGCACAAATAAATCTGTCAACATAAATGAGAATTTCGCCTTCCTCATATGATTTAATTTCATTTGTGATGCAGTTACACAAAAATATTTATTTTGACCACTGATCTGTATACACAGAATACCGCGTGTTTCGCTTTGTTTCTTGTATTGCTAGAGCACTTAAATTTGTGCCCCCTAAGTTAAACTGGAGGCGGCGGTCGAAAATTCAAAAAAACATCAGCAGATGTAACTTTAGTTACTTTTGTAACTTTGTGCGAAACCCCACAACCGAAGTAGCATTAACTGTATCACTGCTAAGGGCGATCCAAATTGGCACGACCCGGACAGAAAAAAAATACCGGCGACAGTCACGATTAGAAGGCTGGGCCACAAGTTTCCATGAATGGCCCCTGGTATTAGCTAAATTCGCAGAAAGGTCAAAAAATGGCAGATCGACCGAAACAAGACCATGGAGAATCTTGTAGGTCAGAACAAGGTCAAACTTAATTCGGCGTAGCTCCAGTAGCTCAAGGCCAAACCTAGGCCAAGCCAAGCCTAACTGTTCGGAATTAGTTTATTTTATGCAGCATTTTGTCTCAACATTATTTTCATTTGAATCAGGAAGTGTGAAAATTTATTAAGTTTCACACCTCATTAAAAAAAAATAGTTGTGCCAATATTTACTTGAAAGCAGGATAACCATGTTACAATGTCGATCAATTTTTCTTACGCCTGAATAGTAGCCGTACCAACTGCACCGTTTCCACCGGCCTTGGGTCAACACCACTTCTTCTCTGCTACTGTGATGGAAAGCTGAGTGCCGTTTACGACAGTGTACTTGGCCCTCAACTCATTGCTGGTTCCACAAAGATTTCCAAGCAGCATGCAATCTCAGACGCAGAGATCGAAAGGCGTTCGAGGGAATACGACCGAGATCCCTTTCGACGCTGCATCAGTGTGCTCATTCCCTGCCATCCCAACATTGCCCGGGATCCAGCAGAAAACCACAGTCTTCCACTGGCCAGGCAAGCAGAACAGCAGAGCTTGGATTCGCTGTGTCAAGGCGTTCCTAGGGTTGTACGACGCCAAGGACTCCACGGCATTCATGGAATCACTAAAGATGATAAAATGTGTACCTTGAAGATCCGTGATGTGACTTGGATTCGAACCATTCCATCACCAAATCAGTAACAAACAGCCTTTACCGATATGGTAGTGATTTGCTATTGGACAGGTTCACCGGGTCGAATCAGGGTCACGTCAATTGAAAGAAGTACAAGTGTATAAATGTGGCTTACTGTATACTAAGTAATTTCTAGGATGTGTGAATTTTGTTGCTGGATTATTTCTATCAAGAATGGGTTGGGAAGGAGAATTTGTAACTCTAAAAAGTCCCTATTGAAACGTCTTTGATCCATTTCAATTAGTTCCGTCCGAGTTTTCAGAGGGCGCCACACGTTCCATCTGGTAATTTTTGCTCTTATTTCAGCCCAAATCTGAAGTACACCAAATTACAACTAAGCTAAACTAAATAATAATTAAATACAAGCTAGTTCCATTTAATTTAGTTCAATTTTTGGCTGAGCACTGAGTAGAAATTTTCACATAAAACTAGTGGCGCCCTCTATAAACTTAGACGGAACTAATTGGAATGGATCTAAGACGTTTCAGAAGGGGTCTCAAGTTACAAATTCTCCTCCCAAACCCTATAAATTCTTGCTGAAAGTAATACAAATTCTTTACACTGATTTCGTCCTTTTATTTATGTTTGCTTTTAGTGGGTGGCATTGATGAAAGGAGTCACAATTTGATGAGTGGCATCATTGTAGGGAGGGGATGGCATTTTTGTCGTGACATCTTGATGGGTGGTACTGTGGCAGGGAGGGGGTGGAGGGGTATTGTAGTAGTGACATTTTGGTAGGGGGACATTGCTGCAGGGAGGGGCTAGCCAGCCTAGCATTCTGTCGTGACATTTTGATTGGAGGCATTGTTGCAGGAATGGTTTGTTTTAGTTAGGCATGTTTTAAGTTTGTTGTTTTGTATTATGAGTTTGGTGGGGCTGTTGACCGTTGTCCGGTTAAGATCCGTAATTAAAAACAACAACAACAACAACAACATTTCGTCGTGACATTTTGGCGGCAGGCATTGTCGCAGGGAGGGTGTGACACATTGTTTGTGGTGACATTTAGATGGATGGCATTGTTGCAGGTTGGGGGCTGGCATTTCGTCGTGACATTTTGACGGGAGGCATATTACCGTGGTGAATTTTTGACGGGTGGCATTTTGACATGGGTCCACTAGAGGTCACAACCTGTAAGGGGGGGGGGGTTGAGGCTTAATGGCGCGTCGACAACTTGGTCATTAGCACCAACCTCAGTCACAGTGCAGTGGTCCGGGATGGTAAGGATGGTGGTTTTAGTCCCGCAGTGGTGATTTCACAATTCTCCTTTTAATTTATTTGGCGAAAAAAAAAAGCAAAAATCTACCCAAGTGTAAAGGAGCCCCAAGTCCAGATTTTCAGTATTGTTTAAGAAATTCAGCATGAAGTGTCTCCGAATTTATTTTTTTCATGTACAATACTTCCACCTCTTTTCATTTTTTTTTT